>CAAKHB010000951.1:34902-54208 GCA_901007665.1 Aeoliscus strigatus
GTACGTCCGTGTGCTGGCAGCAGCGTCGAGCCGAGTCCATGGGGGTTCAATCCTTTTCTTCCTCCACAGAAACACTTGTGTTTTATATTTGCGCCTTGCCACACATTCTTTGCCGTTCATGGTGGGGGGGGGAATGAGACGTGGACTGTTTTTTGAAGTTGCTCTATCTTGTCACGTTAAGCATTCCACACAGATAGCGTAGGGAAAAAAAGACGTGCATCTGTGCACATCTGCCGAAATTGCCGCGTGACAGCAACAGTGTAGAAAGACACACACACACACACACACACACAAATAATATGAAACGCACAATAGCAGGTACATATTTCTTATGTAACTAACTTTAATTAAATGAAAAACTATACATGTATAAAAGTACCATGGACTGGGTGAATACTCGTTCCTGATTGGCTGGGAGCCAGGTGTTGAAACCGTCTGACGCACATGTCGGTGAGCTCCAGGATCACTTTGTGTCTTTACACTTGTTTGACGTGAACACAAACGTTGGAAGACAAAAGACGAGGAGAAAAATGGCACAAGGAAGTGACACGAGAAGAGTCACCTGACCGGAGCGAGGAACTGAAGAACACATGAAGACAAAACGGTCCGTGGGCAAGAGTGAAAAGATCTGTGAGTTTCACAGTTCATCTCAGTGCAGCTGCAGGTGAATCTGGTTGGTTCGTTCCCTGCGAATGAGTCGACCGACACGAATCACTCACCAACAAAGAACTTGGACCGAGTCTCTGTGAGTCGTCAGCGATCTTCATCAGTCAGAAATAATTCGAACACGTCGAAATCAACGGTCATCTCTGTCATGTTAAGATTTTTCACTGCAGGAAGGAACGAATCTTTTAAATGAGTCTTTCTACTAAACTGACTAGTGATTCAGTCGTATCACCATTTGTGCGTGCGTGCGTGCGTGTGTGTGTTCACGTGCGTTCATGCTGTCGACTGTGTGTGTGTGTGTGTGTGTGCTGGTACATTTGTCCACAGTGACCTGTGAGCGCAGCCGTCCCGACTCACCTTTGGCTCGGCTCGACGCCTTGTCAAGAGTTATTTATATCTGGAATCAACAATTGGGAAAGATGGGTTTGATTTCCCCGCCGTGGCCCCCCCGTCCTCTGCCTTCCTGTTGGTGCAGAGTCAGCTGTTGATTGGACCCAGATCCTTTGTCCCAAATTCCGTCTCCTTGCACCTTTTGAACCTCACGAAACCTCCAAACTAAAACCTTCCCCAGTTACACAAACCCACGTCGAAGGTGACGGGAGATGACGTGGCGGTGGACGCGAGGGGCGACATGCGGGACCCCCGGGATGGAAGGTGAAATTCCCCGAGCGGCTGCAGTGTCAGAGTACGAGTCGCTGTCGCTGCCGTCAACTAGAATGCCGCCTAGTTTCCCACATTTTGTGTTTTTTGTTTTATTTTCTTCTTTTACGAGGCGGAGCAGGACGTCTGCTGGTGTCGTTGACCCATGCAGGAATCCTCCAGAGACATTTTAAATGATCCGGAGACATCTAGAATCCTTGGGTTGTTTCCTCCTTGGTGTGATGTCTTGTCTGTTGTTCACTTCTGGTGATTCTATGTGTGTTTGATCTGTGAAGGAACGTTTTTTGTGTCGTGCACCTTTGAACTGGCCGGATCGATAACGGACTCCCGTATCTGACGTACCATGGTGAGGTAGACGCCGAGCTACGACATGATTTCCATCGAAAGGACCCGTCTGCACCCGGCTGGGTGGCGAGTGCGCAGGGAGCGTCTAAAACGTAGTCTAAAACGTAGTCTAAAACGTAGTCTAAAAAGCTCCAACTCAGAGGAGCGCCACATCATGAGATTTATAAATCTGACAATCCTATTTTTCCAAGCTGTTCTATGACCATAATATTGTTATTATTATAATTATCATTATTATTATTGTTATCATTATTAATAATAACAACATTAATATGGTTGTTCTCATTATTCTAATATTATTGGGATTGTTGTTATTATTATTATGATTGTTGTTGTTATTATTATTCGATGAGAAAGCAGCGACATCTCTATTTTTGTCTTTTCTCGTCCACATGCGTTGGTGAACCCTTGGTGTCCGTGTCACATCTCGGGCCCCCAGGTCTTGTCAAACGCTCTAATGCGAAGGACCCCAGCGCGTCCCTGTGCTGCGTAGACGTCCACGGGCCCCCGGGGGCTCCGCTGTAAATGCCCCGAATTCCTAAAAGCGTTCTATATGTTTTGAATTCCTCCGACACTGTAGAAAACGTTGATGCTCTGGTGCTCAAGGGGGTAATGAGACCCTTTCACCCCGCCTCACACACACACACACACACACACACACACACACACACACACACACGCCCCCTGCGATGGATTCCAGATAGAGAATTTAATGCATTTCTGTTTCGCATCACATCCAAAGAATGCGCCACGCGTGCCACGAGCCTCGTAACCCCGGGCTGATGAGTGTGAGGATGTTGAAGACCGAGAGAGAGATGATGGGATGCAGACGCTGCTGGGGGTTATTGGAAGGGGGGGGGGCGTTTGACAGAACACATGTAGCACGGCACTTTGTGTTAATGACAGGCCGTCTTGTTGCATAAAGCGATGTTAGTGCAGCTGTGGTATGTGGTGAACACATCTGGACGGCAGATTGTTGGGAACGTGTGTGTGTGTGTGTGTGTGTGTTTGTTTGGTCTGCCCCGACCCACGATGGTTGCACGATACGAGGAGGAGGAATGGAGCGAATTAACGGGGGTGTAGAGTGTGAGTGTGAAGCAGTTTGTGCGCGTGCCACTCAGAAATGTTGGTGCGTGCGCGCATATGTGCACATCTTAGCTGATCTCATCTATGTGATCTGATGTGATCTGATGATCAGATCACATCAGATCACATCAGCCTTCTCTCTGTAAATCTGTCGGACAGCAGCGTGTGTGTGTGTGTGTGTGTTCTTTCTTTGTTCCAGAAAAGGACAGAAAGTCTTTAACCCTCCGACCTAATCAGTTCAGTTTAGTGTAGTTTTTTTAAATCCCTCTGTCTTGTCGTTTTATGAATAAAAACACGCTGCGATGAAAAGAGCTCGTGAAGCGGTCGGGTTTGTTCTAGTGAGTTCCCGTTTCAGACAGTGTGGTCAAGGTCAAATGTCGTCTGTTTGCGTGTGTGATGTTTTGAGCGAGAGTAGTATCATATTGCAAGTATACTACTAGGACTAATAATAACACTAATAATACATGAACACCTCATAGTTACTTCTGTGTCGTGTCGTGGCGTTACGTGTGCGCTGACGTTTGTCAGGTCGGTTTCATTCGCTCCTTCACACCTCCTGAAAACGTCCAAACACAAAGAGACGCTTTAATGACACATGATTAGCAAATGAGAGCGGCTGTGCCTCTGTAGCGCCCTCTGGTGACTGCTGCTGTTTTCAGTTGTTGGCAGCTTTTTGTTCAGTTGGCCTTTTTGTGTTTTATGTCTGCGATCTGAATGTTTTTTTTGAATATTTAGTTTGATACCATTCAGGACAAAACCAAAAAGAGTTATTTCAGATGATTTATGACAGATTTCAGTCCTTACAAGTACAAAAACAAAATACAACTAAAGAGCAGTCACTTGTTACAGTGTCCAAAGGCTCCAGTGGTTAAAACAGAACTTACTGACGATTCAAACGCTGTTTTTCAGAGTATAAGTATGAGGGAATCCTATCACAGAGCTGCACCGATGCCTCGAGTTTTAGAAAAGCAGATTAAGTGAGTCACACGCAGTCCTTCAGTAAACGTCATCATCAAATCGGCATTAAACACACACACGTCGTTATGGAAACAACTCGCACTTTGTTAACATATTTACAAAAGTCCCTCATGTCCATCTAAGGAGAAAAAAAAGATGAAGTGACATCGTAGTGAGATGTTCTAGACCTTTGTCTGGTAGCACTTTAGTTCCTAATTTTAACCGACAGCCGACGGCTGACGGTATCCCCGGCAATACAGTCACACCAGCATACTTTGGAGTACCGTAATAACCTTAGTATTTGTGCTATCAGCAAACATCAAACAGTTCCTGAGAGTGTCATTCGGTTCCTCTACCTGGAGGAAACGTCCATCGGTTCCTGGAAGTTAAAAAGTTGCACTTCACAGCCAAGTTGCTGTCATTACGGTAATGACTCACCAACTTCCAGCAACAGAGTGAATGGGACTACCGTAATGACAACAACATGGCTGTTGTCAACTAGCTCCATCTTCACCGGGTAGAGGAACCGAGTGACACTTGTCAGCTTTCAGGACCCGTTTTCTGATGATTACGGTATCTTACGGTAATTACGGTACTCTAAGTATGCTAGTGCCAATGTATCAGCAGCGATACTGTCAGTTAAAGGTTGAGGAGGCTCTCTATGCCTCTTTGTCTTGAGCCTGACTTATGCTTCGTCAGATCGTTGGTGTCGATGCGTAACGTACTTTGTAACATCCAATGATGTCACCGCTCCTGATCTGTAACCACGACGACAGCTGTGACTGGACTAGTTAGGACTTTCCCTCAGAGATTAGCGTTCGTCGAAGGGCAGACATGAACATCATCCGCCGCGGAGACGATTTTTTGAAAAAGATGCCGATCTTGTTGGAGTTGTTGTTACGGCCCTCGTTGCTGCGGCAACAAGATCCGCTTACTCGCAGTCGCTGGGGGCAAGCACAGAAGAAGGAAAGACCGAGACACAGCAGCGAGATTCAACTCGGAAGCATAAATCCAGCTTTTACGTCACATTGCTACGACTTGTCGGGGTCAGAGGTCACGGCAGCTCTACTGAGCCTGGCTCGTCTGGTTTTTCTGTTCTTGCCACTTCTCCTTCCTGCAGAGGAACTCTGCGTCAGTGAAGGCCGCCGGCCCCCAGTTAGTGATCAGCTGCTGCCCCTTGGATCCTGGGAGACAACAAACACAGCAGGAGGAACAAACGTCAGCGAGCTGGCGTCAGACGTCCACGTTGGCTGCTGGTGTTGAGATGAGACGTGCTGATGGACGGGTCAGAGCGTCACCTGGCTGGATGAGACGTAAAAAGCCCTCATGCTCGGCCACTTTGTGCTTCCAGGTCTTTGTGTTGTTGGTTGCGTCTTCCAGCTTCTTCATCACCGTCTAGTGCGCAGACACAGACACACACACACACACAGCTCACTAACTGTTCATCCTCCTTCAAATCACCTGGTGTATTGTAGTGATACAGTGACCCCATGTGGCCAACAAAGGTACTGTTTTTCATAGTTGTTTTTAAATAGAGCTTGAAGTTTGTTGATTTGGTCCTTCTCATCCCGTCAAGTGCTGCAATGCTCACAGCATGGATCACGATATAAAATATAATGCTCAGAAAAGCCAGAAGCAATCGGGACAGGAGGATAAATCTCCCTACCTTTTATTTATCTGACAGTCCTCTTGGGTCCTATTTGAAGTAATGACTGATTACTTTATATTTATTTTGTTTTTTACTCTCCAATATGCTGCTGAGGATGTTTTCTATGTGTGTTGATATGACATTTTCGTCTGCGATAAAGATTTCAAATGTTCAACAATATACATATATATATGTGTGTGTGTGTGTGTGTGTATATATATATACACACGTATATATATGTGTTTATTTTTTCATTGTGGCAAACAAATTTCCCAGTTTTGGGATTAATAAAGTAGAATCTAAGTACACGCACAAAGAGTCTAGTTAGAGTACCTTTACATAGGTTCCATGAATAATTTAAGTGTCTTACAGAAAGGCTGCAAATAAATCCCCCTTTTTTAAGAGATTTATTTCATAAATGCCCTGTTTTTTTATTGATATATAACAATTCTATATTTGTAAATGTTTGTGTGTGTGTGTGTGTGTGTGTGTCTGTCCTCTCACCTGGTACTGCTCCAGAGCCCCCTGCCGTTCCTGCTCCAGCTGCTCCAGCTGTTTCATGGCAGCCTGCAGGGCGTTCTCTTTAGCCACGCGCTCCTTCTCCAGCTCCTGCTTCTCGGCCTCCGTCTCAGAGATGGCGCGCTGCTGCTGCAGGTGGATCTGCTCCAGCTCCGCCCTCTTTGTCGCCTCCTCCTCCAGCAACCTGCTCCCCTCGGACACGAAGGGGGTGAGTGACGACGGGTGACATGGTGGAGCAGCGGTTCGCTAACCACCGTCAGTGTGTGACCGGGGAGTGTCCGAGTGTCCAGAAAATGGATTCTTATCGGACCCTTCCCCCGCCTGCCGACGTGGGCTAGGAGGTGTTGGAGGAATGTTTTCAAACTCAAAACAAACTTCCTCACTCTGCCACCAGCACGGAAAACAACTGGGATGAAAGTAAAGGAACGAGGCTGAATCAGAAATGACTCGTTGTTTGACAAGGAGAGTCGCTACTCTGAGACACGTGTGACAACACTTCTGTCCCTTGGACAGATGCAGGACTTGACCCCCGATCCCCCGACGTACAGGAGCGACTGACTTCAGATCTGTTGACAGCTCTTACTGCTGCTGCTGCTGCTGATGAAGTGTAACGTGACATGGAACGTTCCTGTCAGCAGAGAGGAAGGAAGGAAATGTAGACAGACGGACGGACGAAACAGACTCCACACTTGGATAAGTGGATGGTTGGAGAGGAAGTTTCAGGTTCGTGTTCGTCTTCTTCTGATTCATTGTTTACAGTTACAAATGAGAAATACCCCCCCCCCCCAAAGGTTTTAAGGATTCATCAATTCAAAGAGAAGATTCAAATCAACACATGATGTCGTATGTTGTTGTTACAACTACTCAATCCTGATTTTAGACCGTTGGTTTTTACGGCCCAAAGTGAAGTTGAAACTTGATTCGTTCTCTGTAACGATCTGTAAACTCCACCCACGAGGGATTCAAGGGGATTCAAGGGGATTCAAGGGGATTCAAGGGGATTCAAGGGGAAAGACAAAAGGACTTGTACCAAAGTACCAAAGAGATTATTTCATCTCACCTGAAGGATTTAGAAGAAGGAAGTTTAAATGTGATGGAGCGGCTGTAAACCTGCCTGACCGCAACTTGGTCAGGACAGCTAGGAAGAAACTACCCTGTATGACGACGACAAGATGACGTGATGACAAGATGAAGGCTGGTCCAAGAGCTTCGGTGGCGGCTGGAAGACTCTGAACAATCAAGGACATGGTGACTGTACTCCAGAACGCACTGGACTGTCGAACATGTCTGGAACACGTCCGGAGGAACCGAGGACTGGGGAGACCAACGTGGACCTGTTAGGACCCTTGGACCAACGGAGTGTCTGGGACTGGACCAGGATTCATCATGTCACCGTGTTGTCTTCAGTAGCTCAGGGCCCCTGATGACGTGTCAGACGTTCTTCCAGGGCCGTGTTTCGAGGTTCCTGCGTTTCTTTGAACTCCCTCATACTTTCCCAACGACACCATTCTTCTAGTGTCAGTAGCTCACCTGGTTGAGTGTGTTGTACGCTGACTGAAGGGTCGGTGGTTCAAATCCTGGCCTCCTGGTTCAAAGACTGCTCACGTGTGTTTGTCCTTAGGACTGAACCCTAAATCCCTCTCAGGGGACCCGGCAGCCTTTGCTGTGCCGACGCTTTGGGAACCATGGAGGTGTTACTCTCCATTAGTCTGACATCTCTCATAGTTCATTTTATTACGACGCTGACACGTTTGAGGCTCAACTGCTTGTGTGTCTGTGGATCTGGAACGTTCTTACACTTCACCACTGATGGGGGAATTACCGTAGATGTTTTATGTCGGTATTGTATGTGTCAGCAAGCATCTTCATGAGGGGTCAAACAGCTTCAAAGCGGTATGACCTGCATCCAGATGGGTTGTTCATGGGCACTTTACTCCCACAGTGCACTGCGCCGTCTCAGTTTGTGAAGTTTGGGAACCTGAGCTCGAGCTGATAAAGCCTCCAAACATTGGTGGTGGTGTGGGGGGGGTGAATAAATGCCTGTAACTTGAGTGTGTGCTCATGATCTTAACATAGATTGCCTCCTACCACATCCGTCCGTGTGTTGTGACGGTTCATGGAGGAACAAGGTGTTTGTGTAGCAGATGGGCCTGCTGAGGCGTGGCCCCCGGTTCACCGTCGACTCACCGTGCCTGCAGCCTGCGGACCGTCTCCTCGTCCTGCCTGGCGCGCCGCTCGTCCTCCAGCGCGTCCTCCAGCCGTCGGTACATGTCCTCCATCTCGTGGACGCGCTGCAGGTACTGCTCCAGCTCCGTGGACTTCTGGGCGACCTGCTCCTCCATCTGCTGCCGTACCTGGTCCATGACAGACACAGAACTGGTCCGTTGGTAGTCGATGGCGACGGTCAACCGGCCGACGGCCAGGTGGAGTTTGGCTTTTATGAAAGGAAAATATCTTGCGTACAGTTTTAATACTTAATACTCCATTGAACAAGTCCACGTTCAATGACTTTGTGTTCATATCCTCCAGTAACTCTCTGGGTTTTCGTACCATTTTCTCCCGCTCCAGATCCAGCCGGTAACGGTCCTGGAGCTCAGTCTGCGTTTGGAGTCGCCTTCGTTCTTCTTCTGCGGCGTTGGTGGCGGCGTCCTCCAGAGCCTGGGACACGCACACACACGTCCACACTCCATCAATAAAACGAAACAAGGAACTGGACAGTGACTCAAAGTCATAAAAGAGAAAAAGTCAAACAAAATAAATACAATCACTGTAAACAAATACTCCTGTTATACAGCTCATACGAGAGTTGGAGCTTTAGACTCAACAACAGAAGTGAAACCACGTTATTTACATGTTCTGTTCTGTTTCACGTCGACGGAACGGTAAAAGAACATTGCGTCAACGTTCAAAGGGTTCATTCGAAGTCAGACGAGGAATGTCTGCTGCGTCTCGGTGTTTGTCACCCGGCTGTGTGCTGCCTTCGTCACAGTCCGCCGCTTGTGAGACGAGTGCGTCGCAGCTCCATGCGCCCGATGTGCGCTCATTGTGCATTCATGCGGGCAAACGATGGGAAAACAGAGAGCAGCACCTCAATGGCAGATGCTTGTGCATTCAGAGCAGAAGCCAACGTCCCCGGCCGACAATCGCTGCCTGTGTCCGACGGAATGTTACACAACGGCGCTGTGAACTGGAGCAGCTCGCTGCCGCTCCCGTCGTGCCTTAAAACCGCTTAGCACGGCTTCATTGTTGTGTTTTCTTTGTTGGAGCTGATTGTGAGGCACCTTGAGAGTGGAAGGACAAACTGGATGGACCACATTTGTTAGGGAGGACAAACCACAGACATGGACGTAGTAGATGTGTACGTAGTAGATGTGTACTTACTCTTTAGTCAGACTTGTATTTAATACTGAACCGTGTTAAAATGGAGAAGTAATATGGAATTATTCTGCAATATGAGGTTAACTGTCAGTTTCATTTTGAAATGTCATTATCTGTGGCTGTTCATAAGCTACAGGTCCCCTTTTACAAAAACGGTTTCCATAGTAATATCAACTGTGTTTGTATTTATAATAGTTTGTAATTAAATCAAGCAAATTTGTATTGTTTAGTTTTCATATTTTCTGACTTGACTGCAGCTGAATGAAGGAATTTCCCTCTGGGATGAATGAAGTACCTGGATTCAGATAGGACAATAAGTAACAGGAAAAGAAATCTTCATTCTTCTTCTCTTAAATAAATGTATAACTACAATGTTCAGAAAGAAACTGTGGTATTTTATCAGTAAAGGTTTCCAGAACTTTGTCAAATAAACGTTTTAATAGTCAAATAAATAGTTCATGCCAAAGTTAGCTCCTCTGATTCACACAGTCAGTGACCAGTGTGTGTGTGTCATTTGCAGGAAGTAGACATTCATCGGTACAATCCACATCTTCTCTTAATGTTAGTTTCCACCGACACGTTTCAGGAGACTGACGACAAACATGCGGTTCAACGGTTCAATCCACGTTCCCCCGGCGGGTGGCTGGTGGCATTCATGAACCCCCGGTGGCACTTACCAGAACAATGGACGCAGTTAATTATTCATGAGCCGTCTCTGGGCAGTTCTGCTGAGTCAGCGCTCAGCCTTTGCTGCCGTTAAAGTCAGCGCTGATGAACCGTGTAGGAAATGGGTTTGTAAAAATCAACACTCCTGTGACACAACGTGTGTTCACTGTCTGAGGCCTGATTCAAGCCTCAGCGTCCGACTGACAGCGGATTGTTGTAGTTAGCGCGGTAACGCCAGGGTTGTGCAATTTATCGCTTGACGCGTGGAAAAACACAGATAACCGGACAAACAAACACGGCAGAGTGTGGCACACACACACACACAGAAGTTTATAAACGCTCACGGTGGCACAAGTACGCCGTCAGTTCAAGGCGGAGCCGTCAATCGGACAAACTCCGAGTTCAGGATCCAAGATGGCCAGTGACTTTTCACCGGTTTGGATCACTCAGGTCTGTTTCAGACAAAAAACAACCCCGGCTAACGCTAACGCCTGCGCCACGGCTCCGTGGGTGATTCTAGTCAATCAGAGTGTTAACATGTGTTTCTGAAGCGTCTTCAGTGTGAACTTGGTGGGTCTATATTCCGTCGCTCAGCTCAGCTTCCACAGAGCAGACTCTCTGCTGCTCGTTGTTCTTTCTATTCTCGGGCGTTAACTTCTCAAACACCCTTGTGGGGGACTGAGAATGTGTTGCGAGTGGAGCCGCAGCGCAGCCGTTACGCGACATAGACTCTTCCGGTGTAAAGCCGGGGTCAGAGCTAGCTAGTCTTCTGTCTGACCTAAACCGGAGCATCACCGCAACATCTGTTGAAAATGGAACACACCATCTGTCAAGTCCCCAAACGGAACATGTCAGCGGTTCCTATTTTTACACATCAAGCCAACAGGGGGCGCCACAGGACCACCTCAAGGGAAGAAATGCCGACTTCCTGAACAGGTCGAAGGCAGTGGATGTGAGGAGCCTGGAGGAGGTCCGGTCCTTCTCGTCCCTGCTGACTCACCAGTCACAGCCGTCGTGAACCAACCGAGCGTGACTCACTGTCTGATGCGTATAAATACCTCCACTCACCTTCCTCATGTTCTCCAGCTCCAGCTGCTTGGCCTCGTTGGCCGTCTGCAGCTCCTTCATCCTCAGCTCCAGCTCCTCCTGGTCGGCCTGCTGCTTCAGCCGCAGCTCCCGCCGCTTGTGTCGGGCCTCTCGGTGCGGCGCCGGACGGTCCTGCTGCAGCAGGTTCACGCAGGTCTGGATGGCTGATGGAGGACGTACGTTGTTATTTCTTTGAGACTGTTCAAACCTTGAACACCTTGATGTCCCTTGTGTGGTCCAGGATGGTTGAAGAGCGCCGTCAGGATCAGACAGACGAAGCCGTGCGGCCACTCACCCTGGATCCACTCCTGCTTCTTCTTCTTGTCCGACGCGCTGATTTCAAAGCTTTTTTGCGACGACTTGATGAAGAACAGACACTTCTTTCCCTCTTTGTCCTTTAAAGGCTGCAGACAAACGATGAGTCAGAGATAAGATAAGCTGATCTACTGTGGTGACGGGCAAAGCGGTTCTTTCTGGTGTACTGAGTCAGTAGAATCCGTTCAGAACAAAGATTCATCGCTGTACGTTTCATTTCCAGTGAGTGATTCGCATCGGTCGACTCGTTCGTAGGGAACAAATCCGATTCACCCGCATCAGTTCACTGCCGCACTCAACTGAAGTGTGAAACAAACAAATCTTTTCAGTCTGTGATTCAGTTCAGTTCTTTCGCCCAAAAGATTCGTTCTTAAAATAAGACCAACACTTATCTACTGTTCTCACAAAATGGTGATATTCCTGTTATAATCTAAACGTAGGGTACCACCTAGGATACGACGTAGGGTACTACCTAGGATACGACGTAAGGTACTACCTAGGATACGGCCTAGGAATCAACCTGGGGTCTGACAGAATACGACCTAGGGTCCGACCTAGGAAACAACCTAGGGTCTGACAGGAATCAACCTAGGGTAGGACCTAGGGTCCGATCTAGGATACGACCTAGGAATCAACCTAGGATCTGACAGGAATCAACCTAGGGTAGGACCTAGGGTCCGATCTAGGATACGACCTAGGAATCAACCTAGGATCTGACAGGAATCAACCTAGGGTAGGACCTAGGGTCCGATCTAGAATACGACCTAGGAATCAACCTAGGATCTGACAGGAATCAACCTAGGGTCCGATCTAGGATACGACCTAGGAATCAACCTAGGGTAGGACCTAGGGTCCGACGTAGGATACGACCTAGGAATCAACCTAGGGTAGGACCTAGGGTCCGATCTAGGATACGACCTAGGAATCAACCTAGGGTCCGATCTAGGATACGACCTAGGAATCAACCTAGGGTCCGATCTAGGATACGACCTAGGAATCAACCTAGGGTCCGATCTAGGATACGACCTAGGAATCAACCTAGGGTCCGATCTAGGATACGACCTAGGAATCAACCTAGGGTAGGACCTAGGGTCCGACCTAGGATACGACCTAGGAATCAACCTAGGGTAGGACCTAGGGTCCGATCTAGGATACGACCTAGGAATCAACCTAGGGTAGGACCTAGGGTCCGATCTAGGATACGACCTAGGAATCAACCTAGGGTCCGATCTAGGGTCCGACGTAGGATACGACCTAGGAATCAACCTAGGGTCCGATCTAGGATACGACCTAGGAATCAACCTAGGGTCCCGGTCTGTCACCTCCACGCTGCAGGCTCCATCCAGCAGAATGTCTCCTTTCTTCTCTGTCTGGTCTTCACTGACGTAGTAGGAGATGGAGTTTGGCTTCAGCGTGAACCAGCGCTCCGTCCAGTTCTTCCTCTTGTGACCTTTCTTCATCATGTAGCCCTGAGGGGAGAAGGACGTTTGAAAAGACCCGTGAACTGAAAAAGGAACACCACCAAATCAGCTTCTTTCTCTCCATATTGATCAAATTCAATTTCTTGTCATTCTCATTTATATAAACACAAACATGCATTTCCTTTTTATTTATTTATTGCAAAAGCTTCTATTTGTTCATGCAGGGATTTTACTTTTACTTTGAGTGCGCTCTGACTGCAAAAAAGTCAGAATCTCACCAAGAATATTTGTCTTATTTCTTGTCAAAAATGTCTCATTTGTGGTCATAAAATCTCCACAGTTACGACAGACTCATCACCTGATGAACTAACTTGTTCTGAGACAATTTTCATTTGAAAAAATTCAAAAAATCTGCCAGTGGACAATTTCTTGAGTTACATCTTCAGGTGGTGTGTCTGATTTTATGTGTAAAGAAACGTTGACATTTGATTTGAAACTTAATTAAAATCACATTTCTGTGTTTTATTTTTCAAGGTTAATATTGTTTTTATTTCCAAATTTGGTTTTCACATGAACCTCTGTAGGTTTCTAACCTCATGTGACACTGACTACGTTGACATGCAGTCAAAATGCAGGTTAAGGTCCATGTTCCGGTTACTGAAAAATTCAGAGCGAACAGGGTTATTCCTGTTTACATTCTAATTGTAATCAACTGGGATATCTCCATCACACCAGCGACGCATGGACAACGCCATGATGCAGTTCTTGCCATTTACACTTCTTCTTGCTGTAACCAAATAAAAAATGTATAAAAAGAATGAAAACTTAATAAAATTCATGTTTTTTTTGTTTTTAGTTTTAAATAAATAAATAGATACATTTTTTAAAATCAAAAATGCATCCCGTATGATTACCGGTACAAGTACTTCCTCGACTCAAAAGACCCCAGATTCCTTGCGAAAAGAACCAATTCATGTTCCTTTTGATGGGGATATCCCGACAGGCGGGTTGGAAAAGGAGTAACCCAGGGGTCGTAGTCGGGTTTTTAAAAAACGGAATATGAACAGTCTGCAGCTGCCGACCTGTTTGAGCACGTCCAGGATGAGCTCCTGGTAGACCTCGTTGATGCCCATGGACAGCGTGGGCCGGTCCATCCCTTTGCTGAAGTGGCCCGAGCCCACCAGGCCGATGAGCTCCCAGGCGCTAAGGCACTGCTGCCTGGAGCTCAGCTGCAGCTTGTAGTCCTCGAAACGCTCCTCCACCCAGCTGCCCCCCATCGCCTCCGTCAGCTTCCGCAGGAAGTACTCGATCTGGGCAGGTACGCAGGAACACACAGGGACATTTGCATACACGTTCCTTCAGTTCGTCTGTGACGGCAGATTGATTTCACGCACTTCCTGTGATTCAGCGCTGACAGTTCTTGTAAATCCTCCTTTGTAATACAACAGGAAGCTGGTAACTTCCTTTTCTGCTCTCGGGCAACCGATGATTTCAATTGACCAATGGACCGTCACAGACGCAGTGTGTTTGTTTGACTGAATGATGTAAGATCAGAATGTGAACTTGGAAAGAGCTCAGGGCAACAAACGACAACGGACTTTTGACAGAATTTTAATTAATTACAATTTCAGTATTATACGGCAGAATTCATTCAGCTTTATATTTGAAGTATATGTTTTCATCTTATTATTTGTGTATATTTTATATATTGATTTTTGTGTATGTTTTAATATTTTTGTAAGAATTTTAATAAATTGTTTACTAATTGTTTAATTTACTCGATTTAAAATTAGATTGTTATAAATATCTGTATATATATACACATACATTTTTTTATTAATGAAATTAAGTAATTTGATTAAGTAAATGAATTTTAATTTTTTTATCAAATGGCAAAACAAAATAAAGCATGAAATAATTTTTAATTTAAGCTGCTGACACAACAGAAATATTTATATGAATAAAATCGAACATTCTTAAATGGCGATATTTGTAATAAATGTGGAAATCCAAACGAACCTCCTCTGTGACGATGACCAGAGGGTACCTGTCCTCAGACAGGAAGTTGAAGATGCACCAGACCTTGAAGGCGTCGTCGTTGGAGATGAACAGCTGGTTCTGATTCAGGTTCTTCTGGAAGCACAAAGTCCAACACATTCTGTCGAACTCCTGCCGGTCGAAGTTCTCCGTCGCCTGCGGCCGAGCACAAAGAGTTTGTGAGGAGACAATATGAAAAAGACACTTTTTTAAAAGTGAAAACGTGCTTGTTTGTTTTTCGGCCGATGTGTTATTTTAAGTGTAAAGACATTTTATGAGTAGAAATGAGACATTCTGATGAGAAATAAGACACATTTTCCACGGTTTCATCCTGACAAACATAAAAACAGGCCTGAGGAGGAGGTAGAACATTCCAGAGCTCTTGAAAGGACTCAGTCAGTGCTGTTAAAGGAGGGAGATGTTTTCCTGGAGCGGGTGAAACGGGAGCGTCACCATGGCGACGCCTGGCAGGCTGAGTGTGCGATCACGAGGGTCAGCAGCACATCTCGCCCTGCGTCCAGAACGACGTCGGACGCTTCGAACCCCGGATCAACACGGGGGGGGGGGTTCTCGTTTCTCCGTTAAAAATCACTTCACACTTGGACGTTTTTCACTCATCTCCAGCTCATTTTCACGTATCCACTTAAGGCTCCACCAGTTTTTGCCTCAAACACCTTAAAAAGGAGTACCCAAAGTAAAGTGCAGGAACGGTCGTGGTCCAGCGGTGTAAAAGGGGGGGGCAGAGTGAAACAGGAAATGACGTAAACGTTTCTTATTAAAAGCAGAAACATCAAGATTGTTCTGGTTATTTCCAGTGAAACACGAGACAAACATCTGTCAGATTTCAGGTCGGACTCTTGCCGGTCCTTTCATTGTAGGAGGAGTTGGCGAGAAGCCTTCTGGATGTTTCTCAGCTCTCAGGATGTGACGGAACCTTCCATTGTGCCGCTTTTAAGGCCGGAGAATGTGTGGAAACCTCCACCCAGCAGCTGACGCTCGTCCACAGAGAAGACTCCAACCGACGTGAAACTGAACGCTCGGACGGGTCCAGACACTTTGGACATGGGAGAGGGACAGAACAGACGGGGAAGAAATGGAAGCTTCTGGAAGAGCAGGACGAGGAGAAGAAGAAGAAGAAGAGTGACACGTCCAAATCCTCCAGCTCCTCCAAATTAAACTACTTCCTGTTTCTGCCACTAAGTACAGTCTGTCTCATGTCCAGTCACATGACCACTGGCTGGAGACAGAGCAGGGTGAGAGGGTGATGGGGGGTGAGAGGGTGAGACAGACAGCCCGTGGAGGTTTCTGCTGTGTCACCTCTCGTCTCAGCTCTCTGAGTCTCCACATGTCAACAATGGGAGGTTGGTCCCCCCCCCAACCACAGACACACACGTCCATGAGGATTCACGGCTGCTGACAAACCAGCGGAACGAGCTGAGTCACATCAGGAGAGACGACACAAACACATTTGAAGGACCGGTTCACCTCAAACACACCTCTGTGCTCTGTGACCGTCAGTGTTGATCCTCCAGATCAGACCACGGGAATATTCAACAGACACGTAAAGACAGGCTCCGCCCACCACGGCCGACGCCATCAACCAGCTTTCACACTGACTGAACCGGTTCTGGCTGGATACTGGAACAGGGAAGCTCAAGTCTGTTTATTGATGAGTCAGCGTTTTGCGTTTTATGGAGCAAACAATTCACTGAACACACACACACTATATCAAATATGATTAGATCACACACACACACACACACAAACACACACACACACACACACACACTGTCATGTCAAACAGACACTCACACACACTGTGTGTGTGTGTGTTTCAGACCGCTGAAGGCCGACAACGGAATCCGTGTCGGAATGTCAACACTGCACAGGTGTGATGTGGACGGGATCGTTGTCATGACAACATGCGGATTCCTCTGACTGACACATTGTATAAATCCAACTGAGACAACAATTCTCACCGTGAACATTTGTTCTTATTTCTCTACAAAATGTCTCATTTCTTCTGATAAAACCTCTTCACACGTCACGTTTTCACTTAAATTAACAGAACAACCTGCCAGTGCAACAAGATCTGTTTTGGCTTTTGCGAGACTTTGACTTTTTGCAGAGGACCAGCAGTTTTCCTTTGAAGGACAACAACACCAGATGAGCAGCTGGTCCCTGTGAAGGTCTCCGACACACACACACACACACACACACACACAGGATCTTCTTGTTTGGGAGGAGTGTTACGCTCCATCTGACCACAGCGTGCTGAGTCCAGGTCATGCCGACTCATCTGTGAGATTTATTTTTTGCTGAGTCGTCACCGAGTAGTGCTTTGAGTCATCTTGACCTCCTGTCCG
Organism: Aeoliscus strigatus; assembly: GCA_901007665.1. Lineage (NCBI taxonomy): Eukaryota > Metazoa > Chordata > Actinopteri > Syngnathiformes > Centriscidae > Aeoliscus > Aeoliscus strigatus. Next base: position 52,053 of record CAAKHB010000951.1, read on the forward strand.
CAGCACACACGCACACACACACACACACTCTTCAGGGGTCATCCCACTGACCTCCATTCATCTCCTGGAAACGGAGTCCAACCTGTTTCCTGACGCTGACGTTCAACTTGGTTCCATCTAACAGTATGAAAACACACCGACTGCTTCAGAGAAACACGGTGTGTACGGGTCAAAGGTCAAAGGTCATCTTCCTGAGTCAGGAGTCCAATGTAACAGAAGGTGCATCATGAGGAGAGGTGACGGATTTTTGTTTGGACTGTACAAGACCAGAACCTGACACACACACACACACACACACACACACACGCTTCCTGGTGAGCGGGTGGAGTTTCCTCCGCAGTGAGAGGAGATGAATGGACGAGCCGACACCCTCATTCTTTAAATTCACCTCCTTTGAGAGCGAGAGAGTGTGTGTGTGTGTGTGTGTGTGTGTGTGTGTGTGTGTGTGTTGTCTCTCGTCCTGAACTTTGATCCAGAATTTCCTGAACCTGATCACCGGATGCAAACGAACCCAAACCTGGATCGGTTTCTTCTTTTCACACTTTAAATCTGCACAAAGACTGAAAATCTGACTGAGAATAGAAAAGAACCGAAAAATAAAACACAACTTCTTTGACTTCTAGTCCAAATGTCGCATTTCTGCTCATAAAAATCACTTTGCACCAGTTTTCACTTGTTTTAAGCACATTTTCACTGGAAATACACGGAAAAAAAGCAAGATTTTCTTTTGCTTGTAATAAGAAAAAAACACCGATAGTTCACTTTGTTTCAAGTGAGAATTTGCCTGAAACAAGAAACAACTTTTTCAGGGGATGTGATGAAGATATTTTATCAATAGAAATGAGACATTTGGATGAGAAATAAGTTGTATGACTTGTCTCCTCGTGTCGATTTTGCACACGAAGACCAGAATGAGGAACTGACGAGCTCTGAGGGCTGAGAGGAGACACGGCAGCTTCACAGGCTGGGCGAAAAAAAAACAAAAACAGAGAGAGCAACAGACGCAACGTTTACTTCCTTTGTTTCTCCGTTGCTGCATCAAATATCAATCCAGATGACATCATCAGGCATGACTCAGCAGGTAGAGGGTCTAAGCGCAGCGGGCCGACGTCAGCGCGGTGGGATAACGCGTCGACCAATCACAAGACAGAACGTGACACTGAGTCACTGGACTCCTGTGACACTCACAGCTCGTTCTCCAGCTCTTCGACACGAGCCTCGTTTGAGCCCTGAGACGAGGAATCCGGATGATGTGATCGTCTCAACGTCGTCGTCTCCGGACAAAACAACAAAACAGACAAATGAAGCTGAAGTTTGTATGTTTCCTCGTGTCACAGGTGTAGAGAAGAAAGACTCTCAGGGTCGGTTACGGACTGATACGGACTGAGGGTCCGTTTGGGGGTTGAGAATAAAGGGGTATGGGTCGAAGATGAGGGATTAAGGTCATGGGAGAGTCATGTGACACAAACAGCCCAATCACGGTTGTTGGCGTCTGTCGTCATGTCGAGGTCCGTGTAGCCACGACATGTAGTTACACTTCTGGGGCGCTTAGGGTAGAGGGCTAAGTCTAAGGGGGCTAAGTCTAAGAGAAGAAGGTTAAGGGGTTAGAGTAGAGGGTTAAGTCTAAGGGGGGTTAGAGAAGAAGGTTAAGACCGGAACTTTCCGGAAACTCTCCCACCCACCTTGTCCAGGATGAACCGGTTCAGGTACGGCATGTACCCCTGGTTGGACACGGGACCTTCGTCGTCATCTTTGAAGTGTTCCTCCAAAGCCACCGGGTCGTGGGGGATCTTCATCACGGTGCAGAGGCTGTGTGACAGCACCTGGGGACGCAAAGTCCTACATGTGAGTGTGTGTGTGTGTGTGTGAGTGTGTGTGAGTGTGAGTGTGTGATTGTGTGTGTGAGTGTGTGTGTGTGTGTGTGAGTGTGTGTGTGTGTGTGTGTGTGTGTGTGTGTGTGTGTGTGTGTGTGTGTGTGTGTGTGTGTGTGTGTGTGTGTGTGTGTGTGTGTGTGTGTGTGTGTGTGTGTGTGTGTGTGTGTGTGTGTGTGTGTGTGAGTGTGTGTGTGTGTGTGTGTGTGTGTGTGTGTGTGTGAGTGTGTGTGAGAGTGTGTGTGAGTGTTCGTGCGAGCAATCAGGCAGGTGACACGTCAAAAT
>CAAKHB010000954.1:0-25951 GCA_901007665.1 Aeoliscus strigatus
GCGCCATCAGCCAATCACCAGCTAAGGAACCGCTGGCGAGTTGCACTAAGTCGCTGATCAGGAAGCGCCATCGGCAGGACCAAACATCTGGAGAACACGACGCCGTTCAAGGACAACCCACTTTGGAGACGTCGCATGCAGAATCCAGAATCACTGGGTCCCAGCCTCAGCTCCTGAAGTCAAGTAGGCTGTTACATCTCTGAGCTGCTCATAAGAGTTGATGTCAAAAGTCCAGTAACTGACACACACACACACACACACGCACGGACGTACACACGCATGCACACACACTGCTCATCAGCAGCGATTCTCACATACGATAGGTTAGTCATTAGTTCAGTTATTAAGGGATTAATAATTGATCAATAACTTTCTCCTATCACCATCACCCCGAGTTTACGTTTTGTCTTCTTTTACGTTCTGTGTCTGTTCTTTGACTGTCTTGTGTTTTGTCATTTTATTATTATATGTGTGTTATTAGTATTTAGTCAATAAATACATATCTTAAAACTCGTTGTTGTCTGTTTCCTTTGTGCGCAGAGACATGATCCCTTGAATCTAAAAGATCCCCTGTGCTGCCCATGAACAAAAACTGGGTTATTGCTACATAATCCAAAAATAATCCAAACTCTATATAATCAGCCTGGATTTGGTATTGCACCGGTCTCAATCTGAATCTCAGTGTGAAATGCTAACTTTTTTCTTTTTTTTTTCACAAAGCATATTTAAATCATCTTTTCTTCTTCGGTGGTCTGGGTAGTTTGATGAGTAGAAAGCAAATCAGTGGGCAGCTTTATCACCATGGGACTGTACAACAATGGAGTTGCTGTGTCAAGATGTATTCTGTGGCTTTTACCCTCGCAGACAGTCGCTTCTCAGTATTTCAAAAAATGTAAATGTGAAAATTCATCGATTTTGAGTAAAAATCATCTACCATTATAAAAACTGTACTATACTATAATATACTATGAAAAACTGCCTTACCTGCCTCCCCTGACGTAACTGAAGTGTTGCAGTACCGCTTTAAGTTTCTTCCCTCTTCCCCAGTGAATGATAAGGACGTACACACGGATCCATCAGAGTTAATTAGAGCTTTTGTAGACAAAGAAAACTGGACCACTTTTTCTCTTTAAGGAATAACAACAGAGCGATAGCTCAGATTTTTCAATGTCAGATTCACTTGCCACAGCAGCAATCTTGATTAGGAGCTCAACAGCCACAGCCGCACAGGCAGTGTGTCCAAGCAAGACATTTACCCAACGCTCACCTCTAAGTGTAAACAAGGGAGGATTGAACAAAAGACTGACTTTGGGAGCAAGCTTCAAAGGTTCAGCAGTCAGTTTCATCCAAAAGAGAGGCTTTCTCTGTAGAGTGATGATCACAACTCTCTCAGGGCCCGTCCACACAGAGACAATTTGTAAACATGTGTAAACATGTTTTGCATCGTTTAGGCTGGTTGTCCAGACCAGGGATGGAGAGATTGACCGATATGAATCAGTAGTCTGACGCAGACGTTTGTGACGCGACTACACCAGTAGCTTCAATGTGCATCGGATACAGCTGCTGAGGAACTGACCAACGCATCAGTCTTCATTATCTTCATTATCTTATCTATCTTATCTATCGATCTATTTTCTATGAACATCAGCACCACCTATTGGTCTGGAGGATGAATTACAGCCTGTCAATGCGTTTTAGCAGATGCATTTGGATGCAAGTTTTCTTGATGTGGAGTCAGTGAAAATTGAAGAAAACATGATAGTTTATGTTTGGATCACTCTGGAATCGACTACGGTATTTTGTTATTTTTTTCCTTTCAACCTAATTCTTTTATTCTCAAAAATGTGATTATACAACATCCAGTGGGCAGCTTTCCAACCGACTGGGAGAGACGTGCAATTTCATGCATGCCACATTTCACTGCGATGTTCGTCTTGGGTGCATGTTTTATGAGACATGCACACATGCGTGCGCACACACACACACTCTGACTACAACTATCCTATCAGAGCTATTTGTGACAGCATGCTAATTTCTCCTTCATGTACTTATCAAACTCCCACGCATGCACAACAGATACGGCGCACATGCAGACTATATATGAGTGACACAATCTAACTATTGTCATGTTTGTGATAAAACTTAAAAACTGTGCCAGGCTTCATCTTTTCACTAACAACCACATATTTGCCTCCAGTCATGTTTTGTGTTGCAGAATTAGGTAAAAATGAAGCTGTAGTCAAAAGCATACATGTTAACTTGGAAAAAAGAGTCATATATACTGTATATACTGTGAATTATCTTCACAGTATATACATGATTTTGACTTTGATTTCCCTCAGCTTAAGAATGAAATGTTTTATTAATCCAACAGCCTGATCAGTCTTTCACAGCAACAACTACACTAACTGATATTTCAGTTGTATATTTGAGTAAAATGTATTTGAATTTGAACTAAATTGACAGATGTGAAAGCTCCCCCAGACCAAAGACGGTTCAAACTTTTGCAGTGTGTTGTTTTCTCCTGTTTTCTAGAAACGCCACAAAGCAACCAAACTCTCCTAAAGGACAAACAGCTATTTGTTCAGGACCACTGAGCTTCAGTCCGCTGTGTGAGGAAATGTGAGCTTAGGCTATGTGTCTGCACGTAATGGATGTAGCCTTTGAAACATTTTTCAAAGTGGTATTGCTGCTTTGCCTAGATAGGAAAAAAAGCAACTTGCTTGCATTGCATGCTACTTAATGTAAAAATAAAATACACAGACTGAGATGCACAATACTATAACAAACCACTTAAGAAGAAACATAAAAAAAATGAATGTAAAACAAAACAAATAGAAGGTCACTAGAGGCAAGAAGAAGACTATGAAGAGCGGCCTATACTTCTTGTTTAATCATCCTCTTTTGAAGCACTCACTGTGGATGGAATACAAAGCAGAATGTCACATGGCGATAAAACAGAGTGGGTGAGAAATACTTGCTCCAATCAGTTGCCTGCTTAACTGTGGATGAACCTGACTGCAGCACTGCCTCCGTTGCGCATGTTAACCATGGTTTTCATCTGATACCAAACAGCCGTGCTGCACAGTTCCCTCTGCTCATCGCGCTTTTATCCGACAGGATATGGTTTTCTTAGCGTGCCCACACAGCTGGCACGCTGACCATTACCAGAACCTCTGAGACAGTCACTGTGACCCCTAGAGAAGAGAGAGCTCCAGACACAGGTAACATCCCAAGGCAAAGATAGAGGCAGCATTGCAGAAGGCTGGGACACATGAGTACAGAGATAAGGGCGATGGCAAAGGTGTAAAATGATGAGGAAAAAATTGTGCTGATATTTACCATGAGCAGGAGGCTGTGACTCTCCAATTAGAAGGGAACGCTTGTCATAGTTTAGACAGGGAGTGTGGCAACACTGAGCAATAATACAAGTTGCCTGAGAGAATTACATCAAATAATACACGCTCTAATAATTGCTGTGGTCATGTAGTTATTTTTATTTGACAAATAATTTCATTTGCAAGTCTATGTTTACCTGAACCCTGTTGCACATAACTGAAGCAAGGGCTTAGGCATGACTCATTTAGTAAACTCAAATGAATAATTACATAATAAGCAAAACAAACTTGTGCACCAGTGACCACTGAGGTCAGCAGTGTCAGCCATGATCCCTCAACAGGCGTGTGAGAGATCAGAGTTTACCTCTGTACTTGATGAGTCAGGGATTGTCTTTTGGTCATGATCTGTAGTAAACTCGTTACCCTCCCCTTTCCTCCTTGCCGAAGCCTGTGATGATGTCCATCGGGCTATTTATGCACTTAGCCATTCTCAGCACATTTACGAGTACCTCATAAATAATGTGGAGCTTGTAGAGATTGTGTGCAAAAGGGATGAGTACGCTTTAACAATATAACTTCCAGCCACATGCATTCCCCAGTACAGTGTGCATTGTTTGCAGTATAAGATTTCCTACTTCATGATGTCTGCACTCATACCTAAACCTCAACATGCAGATATGCAGAAATGACTGGCTGAAGGGTACTTTGGCTGCAAACACTCTAATGTTTGTATTGATTGTGCTGAACAGTATTGATGAAGGTCTCAGACAGCATAAAACACATGTTTCAATTCTCATTCCTCACTCTCACTTTTTAACCATGTTTTTCCTCATGACCTGGACACAGCACACAGCATACCAATATAAGAGAAAAGATGGGTAAATATATTATCATGGAACACAAACGGAAGTGGGAGCAACGTCAAAAGGAGGAAAATAATGGTGTACTTGAAATCCAAACAGGCAGACATAGCATGTATACAGGAGTCACATACAGCAGAAGAAGAGAGTATAGATAGATGGATAGATAGATAGATACTTTGTCTCCCGAGAGAAAGTCACAATGGAGTGAAAAATTCACAGGAGGCAATGAAATTTTAAAAAAGATGTGTGGAAGAAGTCTTTCATACCCTAGTTCTTATCAGGGATGATGACTTTGGTGAATAAAAATCTAAGTTTTGTCATGCTGAAGCTTCACAAGGATAGGGAAGGCAGATTCATTGTTGAATGTTTGGAGGGCCATTGGTCATTGTTGGGGGTGACTGGAACCAGGTTTGGGACAGGATTACTGATTAAAAAACAGGTGTAAATGAGCGCAAAAGGCAGAGCAGCAATCCACATATTGGCAGATTGAGTGTCTGGTGGAAATATAGAGACTAGTGAACCCACGTGAGAGACAATACACATTTTCCTCCCACCGTCACAAATCACACTGTCAGAAAAAAGTCAGTCCTTCACTCTAGTATACTCAATGGTGGATTGTGAGATATGTTACATTGCCCTTAGTGACCACTGCACAGTTGACCAGAACAAAGACATGGCTAAAAAGGGAAGATTGAGACTAAATACTATGCTATTACAGAATGAACATTTGCGTGCCGGTTCAATTACATTTCCATGATGTTACAGATATGTATAACACCACAAACAATATAGCAATATGGTGCACTGCATGCAGACACCTGTCGGGTGGGCTCTTCAGTGTGAATGAGGAACAGACCGTTTAACATACTGAACGTTAGCAACTAAAACAGCTGCCAAAACTTGCTTGTCAAGATGAGCTCAAAGTCCACTACAACACTCACCACGGCGTGAGCGCTGTCCATTGGCTCTGGTTCTCGGGGGAGGCAGAATGAATTGGGCTGTTGTCCTTGAAGACAGCAGACAGAGAAGACTCCCTATTCTTGTGGCTCCAAGACACCACTTGGCCCAGGTAGACTCATGATAAGGGGTTGAACTCAATGAGGGGTTTCAGGTTATTTGTACATGGATCAATAAGGCCGTGTCTCGGGGGGCCCATTAATAACCACTAGCTGGCAACAGAGAGTAAGGGGCCCTGTGGGGGGCGTTCCTGATGCATTGATGTTGCAGTTTCTAAAGCAGTTCAATCATTTTGTCATTGATATACAGACCAATGTCAACAGTCTCTCCGGGCCCCTTCCAGCTCGGGGCCCTAGGCAATTGCCTAGGTTGCAAGCCCTGTTGCGGCGCCTCTGCTGGCAGGGGCCCATAAAAAGCCCTCTGTATAGAAGGTTGGTTGACAGTTAGTCCTTATCTCATTCACTGCCATTGACGTCATTGGGTGCGCGACAGTCTGGCGGAGCTTGTCCATCAATATCAGACTTGTAAACTAATGTAATGACAAACTGACCCCAGTGGGTGGAAGCAGTGCTTTCAATGAATGAGAGATCAGCATTGATTTTGAGATGTGAGAAGTCAAGAGATATGTGAGAGATAATGGGTGCTTTCGAAACCACACACAAATTTTTTGAGATGTTCCTGTATACTAGCAGTGCGTACTGATTTGGCCCAAATCAGTATGTAACATGCAGTAAGCAAACGTGCTAAAGCCACAGTATGCCAAAGGTCCCCGGATGAGATACTGATTCGGAAAAAATCCACAGAATGCAATTGACCAGTATACAACGCTGCTGCGATGATGAGAAACATCCAGTTTAATTCAAAAGTTGATTTAAAGTCCATCATATGGATTGCTTATATGTCACTTTGTGAAGTTTTGAAAAAAAACATGGTGGTAACACTTTAGATTGGAAAATGTGGTCAGTTTATCCAAGTAGCAGTAGGCCCTGACTCTGTCTCCCCCTCTACCTTGAAGTATTGTACCAACGAGCGTCCGCCTGCTTTAGGACCTCCACCATTAACCCCATCACCAAGAAGACATGGACCATGGAACTGAATGACTGTCTGTCTGAATGTCTGTCGCCCTGACTTCTGTAGTGATGAAGTCCTTTGAGCAACTTGTACTCACACACCTAAAGTCCATCACAGACTCACTCCTGGACCCCCTGCAGTTCGCCTACAGAGCCAACGGATCCATCGACGATGCTGTCAGGAACCTACGCCAGGATTCTGATTGACTTCAGCATCAACACAATCATCCCAGCTCTACTGGAGGATACGTTTCCCTGCTGTGCATCACAGACTTCCTGTCTGACAGGAAGCAGCATGTACAGATGGGGAAGCACATATCTGACTCCCCGACCATCAGCACTGGATCCCCTCAGGGCTGTGTTCTTTGACCTCTGGTCCATTCTCTGTACACCAACAATTGCTCCTCCAGCCACCAATCAGTCAAGCCCCTGAACGTTGCAGATGACACCACCCTCATTGAACCCATCTCTGATGGGGAAGAGTCTGCTTACAGATGGGAGCTGGACCATCTGGTGAGATGGTGCAGGGAGAACAACCTGCCATCATTGGGTCCATCCTTACCTCCTCCATCACCATTTGGTACCACTCCCACCCTGGACATTAACTTTTTGAACTCCCCCCCTTGTGGCGAGAGGTTTTGGTCAAAGGACAGTTTCTTCTAATCTGCTATTGGCCTCACAAGCTCGAGCCAAAACCTCCATAGACTTTGCCCCCTACCTGCTGCTACTTCTTCTTTGGCGTGTTCTTCTTCTGTCTGTGAGACGGTTACCATCCGTTTTGGAGTGTAAGTGCCACCTGCTCCTCTCAGCAAAACACTGTGCTTTATTTAAACAGCAGCCAAATGCCACCTTGAGTCAAAACCTTTTTGCCTTGATGACTTTTCATAATGAAGTTCGTTTCAGCTCTCTATTTTGCCATGGGTGACTGCTCATGTCACCGGTCACCGCAGATGAACCTTCATATAGTGTTTCATACCTTCACTGGCTCTATATTACGTAAATTCACTGAACAAGTCATGTTTTAAAGACTTACCTCTCACTTCCTTTATCTCTGGGTGTTTTTTACATTCTACCATTCATTCACTTCTATATCTTTTTTTCCACTGAAGGAAACATCATATAAATAGATTAACCATGACTGATGTTAGCATTCACAGCTAGAAAGTCAATGATGTAGGCATCAGTGTTGCCAACTTAGCGACTTTGTCGCTATTTTTAGCTACTTACGTTTGGATTGGACTGCTCGCTCATCTAGCGACTTTTAGGTACTTCTGGGCGGACCAATAGCGACTTCCGATGCTGGGGAGTTGGCAACACTGGTAGGCATCCAGTCAGCCACCATTGCTGTTTTAATGTGAACCTTGAGTTAACTCTCAGGCTGGTGAGGAACTGATCATACAAAAGTTGACATTTTCTGCCATCTAATCCCATCATTATTAACTGTAGCTGAGTGTGATTGTGCCAGGAAATGTGTAATACATTACTACACATAGTACACATAGTACACATTTTAAGAAGACAATCTTATATCTCATACCTTTATGAGTTAGAACACCCTCATAATGATTTGTGAAATATTTACTTGCTTCCAGAATGAATCTTTTGAAATTAGCCCTGTTCTTCTGTGAGGAATCTGTAGTTGTTATCACACATTCAACTAGATCCAGAGAATACCCATGTCACCTTCAAGCACGCAATTACCACATAAAAGACTTTCAGGGGATGTTGGGATGCCATGCTACTTTTGTCGCCTGGCAACCAACCACACACCAGTAAGCCAACCTACCTTGGAGATCTGTATGGAAAGATTGTCTCCTGCTACAGCTTCAGCTTCAGCATCAGCCTCGACTGAATATAGTTATGCTTGCAGCCATCTACTTTAGTCTTGCAATTCTTTTTCGAACATATTTAACTTCTCTATTCCGTTCACACCTCAGGACATTATGGATGAATCATAGAGTCAAACCTGTATCATCTTTTGCATTTCTTTCATCATGCATCTTTCCCCTCCCGTGTTTATTATTGCAGCTACAGATAAATAGGCCTATTTGTTCTCTTATCCTCATTGCAGATGTAAGTGTCCTACATTATGACTTGACAAGTTTAGTCCATACAATTGAGTACATGATGGCAAATTAACATATGCACCATATGCTAGATTTGGGACATTGAGAAATTCATAAATGTGCAGTGCAACCCTGAAACTATAACCAGACGTAAATTAGGTACTGACTCATTCCTGCCCATTATAATTACATGAATTCAATTTCACTTACTAAATATTACCCTTCTAATGAACTTAAGATGTTGATTTATAATATGCACATTTTCTTTCCTCGGCACAATCCCTTTCATGGGCATATTCCAAAATCTTGAAATAGTTTGGAAGATTACGTGTCTTTACCAAGTACTGAATATATGTTTGGCTCTTAAACAAATGTGTTAGGTGCATCTGCATGAAGACACATGTGCTTCTGGTGGCGAAGCGACAGTCCACTCCGCCCCAACTCGCTAAGTTGGCAACATGGATTACTACTGGTAAGAACAGCCACAGGCTGTGGACCAGGGGTGCTCAATACGTCAATCATGATCTACCAATCAATTGCAAAGGTAGTGTGGGTAGGTCGCATGACATCAAAAAAATAGACGTTAGCCTGTCATTCATCCTGTCTTTTGATTGATTTACAAGTCAGCCAGTCAGATGACATCTCACTCTTTTTCGAACACAGGCCAATGCGCATGCTCAAAACAAAGTGCAAGCAAAACTAACAAGCTAAGTAGAGTTACCTCTAAACTGAAGAAAGGGTATAAAAATGAGCAGGGGACCTGGAACTTATCACTTTCATACAAAATGGGAGTAGGACTTTTTTTGACAACACACCTTGTCAAAAAGAGTTGGGAGGTTAAAGGAGTTAAAGACCCCCCTGACAGCGGGTTCTGCCAGAAGTTCCCAGCAGACCCTCACTATACATTTGGCACTACTACAAAGTCGATCACTGACCTCCCGCCTAGGGTGTCCTGGTATCACGTGAACATGTGATACCAACACACTTATGCTCGAACATGGTGTTTGTTATGGACAAATTACTTATATCTATATATTTATAAAGTATTGGTTATTATATTTATTCCGTTCTTTACTATTTTAAATAGTAGTTACCACAGTATCACATGCTTTCACAAAACACCACAAACGTCAATGTTGTACATCCTCCTTTGAACTGTGGCACCACATTGTGATGAGGGCTCTATTCATTGCTTAGCTGGATGTGCTGGAACTGTAAGTCCAATTATTTACTTCAGTATCTGCAAGCCTCATAAATGCCACAATGTTGGGGTGCCAAGGATGAACTGTAATCCTCTTGATCATAAGACTGGCATTTCACAAATAGTTAGACTATGTTTTGTCTTCATCAGAGACTCTTCAGAAACTGATATCCCTCATGGCTAATAATAGAAACCTGTCAGTTATGTCTGCATTCGTGCTGATCAGAAACAATCGTGAGCCCACATGACAGCCTTATTCTGCGCATTCATGTCAGCATATTGACATCACTGCTAATATTGAAAGGGATTACGTGACTTAAGTCTGCGTGTTTTGCATCCCTGAAGAAGTGTTCTACTTGGATGGAAGCTGATCTTGCTGTGCCAGTGAGCATGGTTTGAATAGTGACTTCCTCCTTCACAGATAATCCCATGAAAAGGCAACTCTTTAATGCTTAACATCCTTAAAACAGCTCTCTTAATTCCTTGAATCCGAATTAGCTACCATGAACAGCCAATCCGGTTTGTGCCTCACCATGGACCCTTTCCACATGTCACAGAAGAGGTGCATGAACCTCTGTATCAGGTTCAAAGTGACTGGGATGAAATGGTGTTACTGATAAGAAATGTGGTGTTTGTGTGTGTGTGTGTGTGTGTGTGTGTGTGTGTGTGTGTGTGTGTGTGTGTGTGTGTGTGTGTGTGTGAATGCATATGAGCTGCTGACAGGCTCTGTGTGCAGCTGTTATCATACATACACATCTAAGCATCTCCTGTCTATGTATACACGCATTAAACAATCTGCTACAGCTGCATCTCTCCTTTGATTTAATACAGATGCACCTCAGGCCTCTTGCGAAAAAGCTGTATCTTTCCATTAAGATGAGGCAGAAAATGTCCTGTCGACTCGCTGCCTACGAGACTAAAAGAAATTCTGTTTGACACGTGTCCTTTTCTTACATGCTCTGTATTTCGTACAAGAGCTGTTGCAATTTTGAACACTTTCAAAATGATTCCAAAAATTGTGGTTTAATGTCATATAATCTTTAGATATTAAATCCTCCTTAAAAAAATTAAGCTGCAGCTACTGGAAAGCCCTTTACTATAAAATGAACAAAATGATAGAGTAGTTTCTGAAGATGTGCAGTGAAAAATTGCTAATTAATGTCAAGGTTATGCCCTCAAGTGGAGGTGAAGTCTGAGGTGAATTTACACTGGTAGCGTGTGTGGCTCCGCTAGTGATCGCGTCCATTCCAGTCAGTCAGAGTGTTCACACTGGCTGTAACGTGTTTCAGCAGCGTCTGGAGCGACCGTCAGCCGCCCCGCTAAAAATAGAATACGGGTCCATTCTGGCGCACAGCCGCAGCAGAGACGCATACGTTTACACAGAGCATATCACTTAGACCGGACGGTACGCACAATACAACACAGAATATCAACAAATACCAACGTGAAACACCTTAGCGTCACAGTGTGTGTAGGAGAGTCACAGGTAGGTCAGACAGGACGAGAGTCATGGGCGCGGAAAGATTGATCCTGAAGTGGAGAAACACAGAGTCATATATTTGTCATTAATGTTCTGGTCTAATAAAGTAATAAATTCATAAATTCAGAGTCTGTTTATTCATGCTTGAATCCAAAGAAGATGGAGGAGGAATGTGTGGGGGAGAAACCTGATGAAAACTGAGGAAACGAAGGCTCGCTCTTGTCAGTTGTAGTCTGTGACGCCGTCTGTGGCTCTCTCACTACCTCATTGTCTCTTTCTCACTTCGCTGCTGAAACGCTCCCGCTGTGAATTCCAGTATCCAATATCCAACTTAAGTGAACGTGAGGAAATCAATCTGGTGATTTAAGCATTTAATGCTTAAAGCAGGAAAAAGAATTGGATGCATCAACAATTATTTCAATAAATGTTTTTATTAATTAGGTGAACATTTTGTTTTGTGTTCCAACAAGTAGCTTAAATCCATTTACTGCAGATTTTGGCATTCTGTTAACTAACTCATATACACCACATTAAAATAACCCTGAAAGTGCTAATGGGATTACAAATCACTAATAACTGTTGAGGCTTTATACATCAGTTATAAGTTATATATGTAGTTGCATGGCAGTAAAAAACTCATTCACATCACTGCTGTTTTGTTCTCGTAGCTGCAGGGCATCTGGGCCACAATCCATTTAGAAGCTAATTACTCACACAAGTAACAACTGCTACAAGAGACAGAAGAGATAGAAGAGAAAGATTTTTTTTGTGAGGCCCCTTTATCAGGAACTTGTTGACACTTATAACTGTAGCTAACTTCACAACTTGAACATTTATGTTAATTTATGAGAAGACAATTTTTCACAGGCTGCTGGCACAGCATCAATACGTTGAATGAAATCTGAATGAAGGACTACTTTGACATGAGTTATGACATCCACTGGAATGTTCGATCCACATACTACTCTGAATCGAGGGCCTTTGCTTCTTTTTTCTGGTTGTCCAATAGGTCAATTCTACTCTGCCAGTAGATGGAGCAGAAGGCCATGCAGACTGACTGGGGGCCATTCAAATTTGATTTTTTTTTTTGGTTCATACTGATTATAATAACAAGATTCACATTTGCATCTCTCATCCTTGTGGCAAGGAAGAGAGATGCTGCTTGAATCTGCTGCTTGAATAGAGTGTTTCTAACTGACATCAGAGCCACCAGTCCTCTCCTCTTCTGTACATCCCAAGGGTGCAAAGCAAACCAGAAAATAAGTGTACTTCAAGCCTTAACATCAAAAGACTGTGAAGAATACGTGAAGCATGATTTATTTAAGAGTCTTTTCTTTAACAGCTAAGCGGATTACTTCACTTCCTGGTACTGTGAATATACCACGTCTTTGATGTATCCAAAATTACCCTTGATGAGAGGGTCAGATTTCACGTAATGCTGTTCAACAAAGTGTTATATTATATACTATATTATATACTCCATACCACTCTCTTTAACGACTAAGAGTAAGCTATGACTGAATTTAGAATGGTCTGTGTACAATAAATAATAGAAAAAACATTTGATTTAATGTTGTATAATGTGCAATTTAACATTTACCACAAACTATTTCTCTGGAACACTTTATTGTGTAGCATTTCACAGCAGCTACCTCTGTTTTATGATAAATATCTGTATATGTGTCATTATCATACAGTGTACGCTAAACATGTCCTCTGCTATGGTCTCTGTGTTTCTGTTACATTATAAGATTAGATTGGACTATCTCCCAATTTCACATAGGGTTTAAATCCCAAATGGTGACCAAAGTGAAATGACAAATAAAGCATCAAACATGCAAAGTATGTAGCTGGAGATATGTGTCATGCATTTATGATGTGCACTGAACCAACATTTAAATCACAAAGAATGGTACAAATTGTGGCTCCCTCAAATAAAACCCAACATATTCCGACCTCATGAAAACCCTTCTGGTGTACTCATAAATGAGTCAAAGGTGGCTTATCACAGTCCACTGCATCGCCACAAGTGCTCACCAACAACCATATGCTTTTCCACATAGAACAGTTGATTTAATGAGGAAATAAAAGGAAAAACTCTAAAAGCAAAAAGACCAAATCAGCTCTGTATTACATTGCACCATGAGAATGCGTCCGAACGGAGTGAAAAGTGTGTTTTTGTCCTGCCAAGGTCAATTGTTTGTTGTTAATTTTATTATGGATTGGGACAGATGCGGATAATAAGCTTGCTTAATCGTTGCGTTAAAGCTGTTGGTGGAAACAATGATAATAAATGAGAATGTATTGTGTTTGAAGTGTATATTTCATCTTGAGTGCTGAAATAAATAACAGCTACACAAACCATTATCAGCTGTAAATGACCAAGAGACATGGAGACTGTATTAGATCGGTATGAATTTGAGCTGCACTTGACAGCCTCCATAATCATGACGGTTTCCTTTTATATCCGAATCGACACATTAATTGACACGGTTTGTCTGTTGTGATTTGTTACTGGAGGCGTCTTGGCCAGGTCAGCACAATACACTGAGTGAACACGAACTATTTATCATTACTTCATTGTGATTTACATTTCTGCTGGAGAGAGAAATCTAATTATGTAAGCCAAATCATGTTTTATCCCTTGTGGGAATAACCAGTGAGAGAAGACTCACTCGACAGAGTTTACAGTGAGAGTTTAGATTGGTGTCATCGGAGTTAATCCCATTAACTCCAATGGGATGCAGGGGTGAAGGGGAGCCGCGGTGAAAGAACAGATATGTATTCAGAGAAAATGGGATCAGTTGGGAGAGTCAGTCAACCAAGCTATGTAGGGGTGAACTTGTGGTTTAATGGATTAAACCAGTCAAGCTATGATGATTAACATGACCCTTTTCTTGGAGAGTTGTTCCCTAATGCCCCAAAGCTTAGGAATTACAAAATGTGTCTGCTTTCCATCTCAGGAGATTTAAATCCAAAAGGCTCTGCAGTAGTGGCCACCAGACAAGTCCTGTTACACCCTGCTGATTCACTGGTGAAAAGCAGAGGGCGGAGGAGTTGGAGTTGTACACCACACAACACCATCATTCACAGATGGGACTCAGCTCAGGCACAATTCGTCACCATGATGGGAACGGTGTCCGTACATGTGCATGCGCATGTGTGTCGGCAAGGGTATCGGTAAGCCTGTGAGTGTCTGTGCAGTGAGACCGTGGAGTTGCCTTTCAGCAGAAAGGGTGGGAGGAGGAGAATGCATGTGACAAGAGTGTGATGCATGCCACTGTGACGACAGCAGCCATCAGAGAGCGGTGGGCTGTTGAAGACGGAGGACCCAGGAATGGACCACAGTCCTAATCAGTGAGGCTCGTAGCAAACAGAAGCTGGGAGAAATGTGCAGTGGAGAAGTATCTAATTATAATTACACATTCATTGTGTAATTATGCAATTAATTGTACAGTGCACTATAGTACAGTGTACAGTAATTGCACAGTTTGTACAACAGACACATATACAGGACGTGAGGAACTCGCATTTACATAGTCTAAATACTAAATGTCAAAGATGTGTACAGACTAAAATGAACCTGCCTGGAAGGTTCTGATTGTACATGTCGTACCTTAGGAATGACCAGCAAGAGACTGTTCACGACAATGAGGAAAAAAACAGCTGACATTGCAATGGACACAAGTAACACATTTACTACTACATATGAATAAGGCCTGAAACGTCTTCAGGGAATTTCTGCGTCCATGTTCTTACCTACACACAGTACGAACTTGGTCAGTGTACCCAGGCAGCTTTTAAAATGAGCTTTACTCACAAGCTGCTCCTGCTTTCAGATGAGGCAGATTCATGGGGAGTCTGATAAAACCTTTAGAATACCTGGTTTATTGCTTCTACCTGTGTATGCAGGTGGAGCTCAGGCAAGATGATTTTACATAAGAATCAATATGTGATATATTTATACTGTAGCAGCATCACATTACCCCTCGGCATGAGAAAATTCCATATTTTGATGTAATTAAATTTAATGTAATCATTTTTTTAAAAGGCCTGCAATATTAGGCCAGACATTGGCTCCATATAAGGGACTTGATAACTACAAGATTAAAATAGAAAAGGCAAACAAGTGACAGGACGAGCTGTTTGAAGCATCATTTGGGTGATTTCTGCAAACAAACGAACAACCAACTGTAATCTCAAATGTCAGTCACAAGTAAAACAGTGCAAAACACAAGTAATGTTTGTTTGTTTTTTTCAAATCAAGCTCCATTTGTGTTTGCAACTTACAGGACAAAGGAGATATTTTCATATAAACGACATACTACATAACAGTTTAAAGCCTCAATGATTTTTTAAATCTAATGCAATGTCTTCTGACTTCTTGCAAAGAAGCAATAATGAACGATGACAGAAACACACGTTTGACGTTTATTGTGGTGCAAATATTGTATAATGTATATTGTATGATTTATTGTATAAGACCTCAAATATGCTGAAACAGCGTTCTGGCTGATAAATGCTCCATTTGTGAAATGCTGCCATTGGTATGTGTATGACAGGGAGGGGCGTCTGTGCAGAACATTGGCCACCTGAGCAGTCAAAATCATCAACGTCAGCTGAGGGCTTCAACAGGCCTTCTTGATATCAAGAATGAATTGTGTTCTGGTATTTTTCTGGACTAATTAATTGACCGTTTGCACTATAAAACCTACACAATCTGTAAAATAACTGAATAAAAATGATGATGACACGATGTGATGTCGCCATTGTTTTACCATTGTTTGTCCCAAATACAACAGTATGTGGCAGATGCTAAGAAGCACTGCCTGAGGTGGACTGGCACACAGCGGTGCTTACTGACATTTCCTGGTTTGGTCTTCAGGGTACTACGGTGGGATGGGATCTCATGCGATGCCAAGACTATGTTAGGAAAGGAGACTATGTTAGAAAAATGTTTCCACTTCTAGCAGTGATAGTTCAAGTCATGGTACCAGAAAGCCAAAAGGACTGCTGTGTGTCCATTAATGGTTGTGACGCTGCCCGGGGTCTCTCTGACTGTAGTTACCAATGTTTGAAATAATACATCATTATAGCAGGTTTTCTGGACGTGAACATCGTCACAACTTAAAAATCAAAGCTCTTTTCAACTTGTTATTTCTAGTTTTCCTGCATGTTGAGGACACACACACACACACACACACACACACACACGTTGTTAACGGCTCCTTGCATTACAAGACAGCGTGCATGGATTTTCCAGTCCATGTACTGTATATTGTTACAGGTTCCACTGTGAGGATTAAGACACATTTTCAGCAGTACACTTACACACATTTATTGCCATACGTGGATTATTGTAGGATTACATTGACAGGTCTCCTTCAAGACTAACTTTTGTCAGTCAAATCTGAATCACATCCTTTAACCTAAATCCAAATTAACTAATTTACTGGACATTTGTTGTCACTGAAATCAATAATTTGTTTCCCTTTAAATTTGATATAAAATCCTCTGATGCTGAAGCTTTTGATCAAAAAAGTTTAATAGTGATGATGCACAGCTCCATAAATTGCTCAACCTGTATGTCTGCTGAGTTTTCATACCTCGTAATGTGCTATGTAATTTAAATGGACTCAATACTTGATCAAGTTTAACCATTCCATTGAAAGTACTTTCTAGACTACAAATGCCCGACATGTTGTGTTTGTTTGATGATTGAACGTTCTGCCTGCAGGCAAACATCCTCCATCTACAACCAGGACAGCGTCTCAACACAGCTTCTGTAGAAATGTATCTGTAAGAACATCAAAAGTCTAATTTAAAGTCAGTTAATTAAAAAAAAACAAAAAAACAAGAGGGTGATTCTCTTTTTAAGAAATTAAAAATGAAGCTTTAGTATAAGAAAATCAATTCTGATAATAATCTATGGGCTTGATCAAAGGTGCATATTCACCTTCGATATTCTGATTGTTCGAGCCCTATGAGATTGACTCACTATGAATTTTTTCACAGCAAAAAATGCTCATCTGATAGAAGCTGAAAAAAGATGAAAGTTGGCATCTGTCTGCTGAGGAATTAGGATTCTCTCCCAGACTGCCTGCACCACGAAGGACCACAAGGAATGAAATGATCACCATCTCTGACAATTTGTGCTGTGCTGCAGGAACATTTATATATGCAAACATTGGCAAAATCGGACACAGCTTGTGTGAGCAAAGAGCAGCGTGGCTGCGGAATTAATGGAGCACTCTTCTAAGGTATGAAAAAAAAAAAAAAAACTCACACAGTGATGTTTGGTCTCTGCTGGGCTCCCATTCTACAGTTGTAACAGAGGAGAGCTCTATTGGAAAAGTCTACATATTTCAGTAGTGGCCCCTTTTTGTGACAGTTTTCTTATGAAAATAGGCTGCACCATTCTTTGCTCATCTTTTCAAGATGAGCTGCTATAGCGCCACTAATGACTGAATGTGCTGAATGCAGTTTGAACTGGGACCAAAACAAAGAGAAGAAGTCCCTTAACCACTAAGGAGGCAAAGTTCTCCGCGCACACATGCACATTGTCCAGCTTCAAATTAAAGCAATCGCAGTATGTAGTGACATGTTGAGACAGTTCTCTGAACAAAAAACCACGAGCCCCATGGGGAAATTAGCCTGCATATTTTTAAGACAGCTGTGAGTTGAAATTGCAACATGATTTTAATTAATGACATGGATGAAGCAGCTGGGACACAACTGGTGACAAGCTGATACAGACAATCAACATAAATATTCTCAGACGGGGTGCGAGGGGAATGCAGCAGCCAGCATCGGTCTGTCAGCCAAGGGTCTGATTAATGACAGCTCTGTAGCCTGGAAGTGGTTTTCCCTTTGCTCCTGCATCTCTCCTCACGGCCCTGAGCACTTCAAAAGTAGATTATTCATTATAAAACAAACAGGAAACATCTGAACAAATATCCGCGGCGCCTGAATTCAAATGAATAAAAGGAGAAATGTATAAACCGCAGGATACATGACGGGTCTGATTGTTGTGGTGATGACTAAGAACAGGAAGACACAGCAGATATTCAGTATTCAAATACGCTGATCTCCCATCAGCTAAAAAATGGTAGCATATCTACAGTGACGCGGTGCTGTAGTGGTTAGCGTGTCTGTCTTTGTTCTCTCCAGCTTCCTCCACCACATGCTGAGGTTCACTGGTCACTGGGAATCGCCCGTATGTGTGAATGGTTGTCTGTCCTTCAGCTGGTGACTCGTCCATGGTGAACCCTGACAACCTTGACACTTTCCAGAATTTTGGAGGTATCTGCTTCATTTCAGCAACATTCTTGGGATGTCTGGTGTGAATTTCCCTCTTGAGGTCACGGGGCTGAGTCGGGCTGAGGTTAGGAATCCGACTGGGCCACTCCACAAAGTGTATTTTCTTTGCCTGTTGATTTACTTCTGTGCTGCGGGTCTTTGTCCTGTTGCATCACCCATCCACTGTTGAGTGTCAGTTGGCGGACAGATGGTCTTCAGTTTTTCTGCAAAATGTTTTGATAAAACTTGGGAACCCGTTTTTCCGTTGATGACCGTCCAGGCCCTGAGGCAGCAAAGCAGCCACAAACCATGATGCTCCCACCACATTCCACAGTGGGGACGACGTTTTGATGTTGGTGTGCGGGGCCTTTTTTCCCACACAAAGCACTGCGTGTTCCTTACAAACAACTCAACTTCGGTTTCATCTGTCCACAGAATATTTTGCCAGCGGTGTAAACTTTGAACGTTTCAGTAACGTTTTTTTTGGACAGCAGTGGCTTCCTCTTCGGTGTCCTCCCATGGACTCTGGCACATAGCCTGTGCCAGCGTCTTTAGCTGTCACTCTACGGTTTTTCAAGACCTCACTGGGCATTTTGCGCTGTGCTCTTGCAGACCTGCACATCTATGGAGAGTATCAACAGTGCTGAACTTTCTCCATTTGTAGACAGTCATGGACATGTGGACATCAAGGCTTTTGCAGGCTTTTGTAACCCTTTGCAGCTTCATGCATGTCAACTCTTGATCTGAGGTCTTCTGAGAGCTCTTTTGTGCGAGGCATGTTTCACATCAAGCAAAGCTTCTTGAGAACAGCAAACTCAAGACTGGTGTATGTGTTTTTTATCAGACAGGGCTGCTTGAACCAACTCACCCAATCTCTTCACACTGATTGCACACCAGGTCGGCCGACGAGGCTCCAATTAGCTCTTGCAGAGGCCATGTACTTTTTCCATCCCACACTGTGAGTGTTTACATCTTGTGTTCAGTAAAAACATGGCAACATATAATCTGTGATATGATTGTGTATTTTAGCACACTGTGTTTGTCTACTGTTGCGACTTAGACGATCAGAACACGTTTTATGTCCAATTTATGCAGAAATTGAAATAAAGGCTGCTTTATTACTTTTTAAAAAATTGTTTTCTGTTTTCTCAAATGTAAGTGACAAGAGTACTTGTAACAGGCCACCAGAGAGGATGTGTCAGTGCTGCATCATACGGTATCTGTAAACAAATTCCTGCACACCTTGGTTCTACATTAAATCACTTCATTTGTGCTGCAGTGTGTCTAAATGTTTACGCTCCGACAGGGGGCACTTATAATTTGCGCATAGTGACTGCATATCATTTGTGTCTATCTCTGCCGATCGAATGTATGGACGTGTTTCTAACCTGAGACGACAGGACAGTTAAGATGTCAGTGAGAGCTAGCTGTCCTATCTGCTTCTTCCTCTGTCTGTGTGGCGGTTAGCATCCGTTTTTGCAAAACATGGTGCTTTGTGTAAACCGTACACAAACGCTGTCTCAATTTGAAGCCTTTCTGCTTCAATGATTTTTTTCTAATCGAGTTACTTGAGGAATCGTTTCAGTTTGAATCATGGGCCCCTGGGCAAGTGCCCTGTTGCCCTAATGGTGATAATCCTGATTTTAGCATATTTGCATCACTTCCGATCATGAAATTAGACAGTAATGTCTCTAAAAAGGAGTGAATTGCCTAAAAGTCCCACGTGTGCACATGAATGACTGTTTTCCACCAACACACAGCTCATCATGTTGAATTACTGATTACACAGAACTCCAGCATCCATCCAACAGGCCTATGAGTCTGGAAGGTGATGGGCATCCTCATCTGATGACCACCATTGTTTTCTATTTTGAAACTTAAAAACAAACAGCTGAATCACATTTACTTACAGTTTTGATCCACTTCATTGGGTTAGAGCTGTAATTGCTTCAATGAAATTCAAGTTCGCTGCAAATCTCCAACTTCTTACAAGTTCAATGAACAGGGGAGACATTTTGTTGGTATGGTGCTGGAGAAGCTCGAATGAAGCTCTGCTCACTCCCAAGTTTTTAACACAGTACAGTAAAACACCAAATGCCAGATTGAAATGATGTTGATGATGATTCAACCCGTCATGTCTGAGGTGCAGTTGTCTTGAAATAAGGTGAAAAAAGCAAAGGGACGGAATGCTTTTACACTTCAAACAGCCAGGTTAGTTAAATACGACATCACTATACTCCTTTATCCTCTTCATCGCTCGCATATTTTCACCTGAAATGTGTGATGGTGTTTTTATACAGGGGACCTGAGTTTCCTTTGAGCAGCAGGTCAATACCAAATTAACTGTGAAATGGTATCTAATGCAGATGTTTTGGAGACGATTTTGGATGTAAGTGGTCCATTTGGTTATCTACATATGCTACGTCTCAACTGGTACATTTTTAAATCAACCTGATGGTCCTAAAACTACAAACAACAATCGGCTGAGTCAGGTGTGTCGTCACAACTAAAAATATGCTAATAAAACTACAAGTGGTATTCAGTAACATGTAGGCACTACGGATGCATCTAAAATATGAATATCATGGAAAACAAATGTTTCCTTTTAATTTGAATGGGTTTGAGTAAACCTATTATGGAGCTGAAATATGAAATCTGAAATATGGGATTGATTCTCATGCATTATATGTCATATTATTGAATCATTAGAACAAAACAGGCTTCAAAATTTCAGTTTATTATTTGAATTAATCTAAAATTAAATCTTGTTTTATGTTTTATGCAGGTTGTCTGCAGAATGGAAACAACTCCACTGAAAATTGTGTGCTGGGTACATGTATGTTGGTGTAACTTTCTGTGTAAAGGCGACACGTGGGGGAGGGGATAAAAACACATATAAATACCCTCAGTGCATTCATAAGCACAGAGTGACCACTTCACCACACGCCACACTTCACTCGCTTTGCAGCAGCACAAGACATATGCAACACATCAAAAATGTTTAACAAAATCATCTGGGAGAATTTCATCGTCTTCAATATTTGCTGAGATACCATTTCAAATTAAGTATAGTCCTGTTGGAAAGACATTCAGGGTGTAGACAATAAATGGCTGACATGACCACAGAAAATATGATGCACAGTTTATTGCAATGACTAATGTGTCAGAATAATTCCATTTTCAAGGTTCAGGGGCTTTTGTCAGAAAGCCACATCAGTCAACGGTGTTAAAATGTTTTTCTATATCCTGCACAAATAGTTTATGCAATGTATATGTAGAGATAAATCAAAAGATAGTCACTATACAGCTTGTCATTCAGTGTCAGGTATTTATATTCATGGAATAAAATATCAGCTGTTCCACTTCAATAATGGATATTAAACATTTGCACATCACACTTGTTTTGATTATTTCATTATGAGGGTTTGTAAATAATTGATTGCCTTTGATTAAAGTTTGAAATGAAACCGTCCAATTCACGTTTTCTCGTGTCTCCTTTCATTTTAGTCCTAGTCTTTAGCATTTAAACTGACCGGTCATATTGCTTAGATTCTTCTTTGGTCACATCAGGTTTTCTATCATTTGTTTGAGTGGAAAGGTCAGACATGCATGTGTCACTGATCATTTGAGCGTTCTCTGTGCATTGTCTCCTTCTCAGAAAAGGTAAGGAACTCATGACAGGATATTCTCTCAAGCTGAAAGATTTTGTTTGACGGGAGATGGGAGATGTTGCCCCACTTTCTGCGAACGCCCTTTGGGAACAGTCCTCACTCTTCCCCCAGCCTGGTTGAGAACAGAGAGCCAGACACAGTGAAACAACTGCACTAAATACAGCCCTGCAGTTACCATAGAAACCAGCACTGGTGGATCCCTGACTAGTGCTACTGTATTTCATTTTGCACTTGACCCAGAAAAATCCTGTGGGGTTGATGTTTAATTTCTTCCCAGTCAAAATGTTCAGTATATCAGGCAGAATCAAACATCGATATGCGGATGAGGAACACACACACACACACACACACACACACACACACACACACACACACACCTGGCACTCTGACAAGGGAGACCTAGGAGGGAGGTGTGATAACGAGAGTGAGGCAAAAATGTGTGGTGCCAAATCACGCTCTCGGTGAGCGTGACTTCACAGTGGCAACAAAACCTGCACCGTCTGGATTGTCATTGAAATATTAAATCCTGATTGTTCTGTCTTTTGTGAAGGTGAAGTATCTCATTAACGTTCTGCTGCATTGCATCAAATAGCATTGTTCTCTGAGTGCGCCGACGTTTAAAACACATACATTTAATTTCCATGTGATTTTTCACTCTCATAAGGGTGCATTTTTTTGTCAGAATGCATCTCTTAATTTAATTAACGTAAACTTTGGTTACGATTTCTATAGGCTCCCATAACACCCAGGCATTTTACCAAGTTAAGCCACTACTCTACCCTCCACTGGGACATCATTAGAGTGTCCAAATAGGTCTGGAGCATCCTATTATTTTGGAGCTGGGCTTTCCTACACAGAACATGATGAAGCTTCTAGACCATTACAAGCCTATTTAAGCAATATTTACTTTACATGATTTCACACAGTTATCTGCAATGAGGAAAATAACAGGGACACTTATGGCCAATGAAGCAACATGAGACTGTGCTGTGTGTTTGTTTAAGAGTGACTGAGGTTATTGATTTGTCCTACACAGGATATCAGATACATGCACACATTTGATGAAGGCACAATGAATAAATAAATACATGGTGAAATGGATAAATCAATCAATAAATGTATTATTTGATTACCATTTATATGTTCATATTTTTTATAATTTCATATTTGTGTAGATTTTAAAATTTTGTACCTGTATTTATTTTTCATTTTTGTCTTTATTTTTGAATTTTATTTTTTGAATTCTATTTTGACAAACAGGCCAAAGTGCGAGGGACATCGCCAAACGCAGCCAAACGAGTGCATGGGGTGTTCCCGTCTACTGCCCCTGTTTAGACCAACTCAGATCAACTGGTGCAATGTCCAAAGGGGTTGGATTTAACCTCTGAATTAGTCAAAGGTGTGTTGTGGGTGTAACATGCAATGCAATCTATCTCTCTCTTTCTCTATCTGTCAGTGTTGGTTTCCATAGTGACAGACACCATCTACCTGACAGGATTCACAACTGTATTTATCATTATTGCAATTTAAGATGATAATTATTTCTGGGGTCTTGTTCACGAGCGTGAGATTGACAGGTGGACCGGTGGATGGTAGAGGACAACTGGTAGATCCTCCTCAGTGGCATCGAACCAGTGATCCGCTGAGTGATCCGCTGAGTGATCTGAATGTTACACCCACAACACATCTGACTATTTCAGGGGTTAAATCAAACCCCCACGTTGTGCCACCTGTTCCACTTTGATCTAAGTTCATTTTTCAGTGTGGATGCAGACAGATGCATTTAGGGTTCACAAAAAAAACTCTGGCAGATAGTTGCCGAGGGCAGATTACAACCAAGGATTCACGGAATGGTCAAATTAGGATTACCGATTAAATCGTACACAGGGCCAAATTATCGTACAAATACAACAGTTATCATACATTTCGCAGCAATAAGTAGGACCGACATAATGGAATCATTCATTTATTCATTTTTTAAATAATCTCTAATAATTGCATCAATTTGGGTCCTCAATACACAGGCACCACACAAGTCCCTACACACAGAAGGACATCCTCTGATCGGTCCCTACGGACAGAGGGACGTCCTCCGATCGGTCCCTAGGGAGAGAGGGACGTCCTCCGATCGGTCCCTACAGACAGAGGGACGTCCTCTGATCGGTCCCTACGGACAGAGGGACGTCCTCCGATCGGTCCCTACGGATTCCGTCTCTTTCTGTGACAAATATACACAACTTCACCATCTCATCCATGTGCTATTGTTTGGGTGTTTGTGCCGTGGTAAAAACACGGAGGTGTTTGTCCAGCAATCATTTCTCTTCAAATCATTTTCTCTGCTAGTGTAATATTCTGATTTTCTGTTGGACAAATTCACCGTCTACAGAAAGATATGATTGTGATTCAGTGGAAGCTGCTGGTCCTTCAAATGGGGAAGCATTTTAGACCTACATCAATCCTATCCCTAACCCTGTGACATCAACAGGCGTCGGAGCAGCTTCAGTGACAGATTGTTGTCAATGTCCTGTTCCACTGACGGACTGAGGCTCTAACACCTCTGGGGGAAACGATAACAGGACCTGACAATGGACCTTGGTGTTGGACGTTGGACCTATTCCACTCATTCTTCAATCATATTTGAGAGTGTTCACTGTGTTGATAGTGTTCTGCTTGACAGTTTGTGCTTTCTGGTACATCGTCTGTTTGATCTGTCGAACCACTGGAAATGTGAATTTCTCTTGTGAGATTAAATAAAGTATATCTATCTAACATCAAACTTAAGTCAAGTTATTTATATGTAAATGCTGCTCTCCGTTCCTTGTGTAGAAAATGCCTGCTTTGAAATGAATGAACTTAAAAACTAACTGAAACAATATGCGAAAGAAGAAGAAAAGGCGATATTACAAAGGACACACAGCGGCTGCTCTGTATAGAACAGACCCAGAAAAGGCTTTGATGCTGGTGTATATTTCAAAATAGCTGTCAATCAAAAAGGGATGGACGGTTCCTCCAGTGGTCATGCAGCAGCCCAGCGACCAGACCGCCCACTGCTCCATGGACTCCTACAGAAGACGAGCTTCCCTGAGTAAGTGTGCATCTTTGTGTGTCTGAGCCATTTTATAGAAGAACATTCAACAGGTTTTAACAGGTTGTTCAACTTTTTTACAACAGTACACATTTGACCATTTATTTTTAGACCATTTTAGAGGAAGCAGTTTGTTGGGATTTCAAGGTATTTTGATCACACAAAAGGAAAGTTGGGAAAAAAAATCATATTTGTCTAATGTCCTCCATGTCTATTCCAGCTACAAACTGAATGTTCTGTTCCACCAATGAAGGTGTTCTTTTATTAAGTTTTTATTTCTTTTCATTTGATTCGTTGGGTGGGGTCACAGTGGGTCGTTAGTATATGATACATATACATGACAATACAGAGTAATTCACACAATATTATAGTCACATCAATAGTACTACCTCCACAATTCATATCAAGCTGTTCTTAAAGATTCGTAGTAAACACTCCATGGCTCCCTCTCTTCCTCCTGGTCATTATTAACTCGCCAACATCTGCTCCTATGACTGATGAATGTGTTCTTGACAAGTATCTTTGTGTTATTTGGTTTTATACAGAATATTTCCTGATCAGATGTGTTGTTTGGATCCACTGGAGGAGTCATGGCAGATTTTACTCACCTTTTATCCTCCAGGGGCACTTTTAGTGTAGTACTGTTGACAGACAGACATGTGTTACCTGTTTCAAGTTGTGTTCATCATACTGCTTAGTTCCATGAGAGGTGACATAGCTGTAGCAGGCAGCTGGACACTCCCTGTGTTCCCTATCCTTCTATTTAAAGCTGGCAGCTGGTGATCGTGAGGAAAATGGCAAACAGGCTCAAGTTCATTTTTATGGCAAAGAGTGCTGCAAAGCAACAACCCAGACCTACCTCCATTGGAGAAATTGAATCTCCCCCACAATTTATTACCACACGTTTTTGCGTTTTAGTTT
>CAAKHB010000954.1:25971-44834 GCA_901007665.1 Aeoliscus strigatus
ATTTATTTTTAGACCATTTTAGAGGAAGCAGTTTGTTGGGATTTCAAGGTATTTTGATCACACAAAAGGAAAGTTGGGAAAAAAAATCATATTTGTCTAATGTCCTCCATGTCTATTCCAGCTACAAACTGAAGCTCAGGTTCATTTTTATGGCAAAGAGTGCTGCAAAGCAACAACCCAGACCTACCTCCATTGGAGAAATTGAATCTCCCCCACAATTTATTACCACACGTTTTTGCGTTTTAGTTTTAAGTTATCTGGCCAGTAACAGAAAGAAAAAGGAAAAGCTGTGATATTTGAAGTTCTTAGTTGTTACACTACCACTTTTTCAAAACTCTATACACATGTACTTGAACTTGAACATGAACTTACACTATGTAAGTCCATCATGTTCTGACCTGAACGTTTATCTACTGTAACATCTGTGAAATCAGTTGTGTAGACTCTTTCACTACTTGTGTCAGCTGTCAAAACCTATAATTTATTAATCATGATTTGTTCTAGTCTACCAATCAAATCATTTTATTGCATTAAAATCTTCTTGACATCGTCTTAGAAATAGACCAGAAACAGTCTCTGTTCATCTATTCTTCTCGAAGGAGGGTCAGGATAAAGGCCACTGAAACACACGAGCCCTTGTTACTAATGGATGCTGATGCTCTTTCTCTCTCTCTCTCTCTCTCTCTCTCTCTCTCTCTCTCTCTCTCTGTCTCTGCACTTTCCTCAGTCCATTGCCATTCTTGCCCAACAGCACATTAAAAAAAAGACGAGATGGTTTCTCATCACCTTTCTTCTCGGCTACATTCTCATCCCAGATGATAGTCTGACCTTTAACTTCCCACTCTCTTATTAGTTTCACCTGGAAGAAACATGGCTATTAACCTATACAAAACAATATCTCATAGGATATCGTGACGAGGGGGGGCTGGGCCAGTCCACTTCTCTGTTGTTGTAACAACCAGTCAAGCATTCAGTGGCATTGGCAGACAAGAAACATACGCTGATCAAATGCAGCAGCAAGTTGGACTAATTTTCTGAATACATATGCAGTGGTGCAACATAATGAGCATCTGACTGTGGGTAACAGTCTGACAGTGGGTAAGCACTGGTGGCACATGCTTGTATTTAATGGGAAATTAAATGGCACTGGCGTAAAAGCCTGGGCTGCTGAATGGGGCTGGACCAGGTCCAGACCTGGTCTGCTCTGTATGAGAAAAAGTAATGTCAGGATACATAAGTCAGATTTGTCACATGACATCTGACACAAACTACTACTGGTTGAGCGGAAAGCTGTTCATTGCTGGCCCCTAAAGCGTGGCAGATGGACTCGCAGCAGACCTCATTAGCATGGGTGATTAACTGGCCAGGTTAAGTGTCTTGCACTTGGGGGCCTGATGATACCAACCTACTCAAGGGATCCAGTTGCCCTGCACTGAAAATTGTCTTATCTCCAAAATCGCTCCTACAGTGTGGTTCCACAGCTGAACATGAGAGGAAGTATGGATATAAACCAAAATCACTAGGGAGTAGACAAGTATGTCAAAAAAAAAGAAAAGTGCGGGAAGCTGTGACTATTCGTCCTGGAAGAAAATAGACCTCCAAATAGATCTCCAATTCAAATGAATAAGAACATGTTTGGGAATAATTCTAGAGAGGTTTATGTTACAATAAAAAGTGGGAACCAATGTCTCATACAAGAAGATAAAATCAATTTTGAATCCAAAGACACAGGAAAAGCTGAAACAGGAAATTGTTCTTTTAGAAGAGAATGCTCTTTATTTAACAGCAAATTAAATTACATTAAACTACATTAAATTATCATTAGAGTGATTATTGCTTATTCCTCTTGCCCAGAAAAGGCCATATTTCATTGGCACACTGCATTGACAGAGGAGTGGTGACAGTTTTACAAGCACACAAAGGTTTGAGTAAAAGACATTTTACCACTACATGTTGTTATTGCTGTTATTTCTCCGGGCTCCATTTCTGCCTTTAAGTGCCAGCATAGGTTTTGAGAAATAGGGTTAGGCTCCTACTTTCATTTCCCCCCTAAAGTACCCAAATCTTTAAGGCCTGCCAGTCAGACTGCATCTGTGTTCACTGAAAGGTTCATGTCACGATACTGTTGATGGAAGAAGGGCTCAGTTTTAAGGCTCATGTTCTCCGCAGTTGCATGAGCAGTTCCCTCCTCACTTTTGCTCTTCACCCACTGATGCACTGAAAAGACAGCAGCAAAGTGACAAATCCCTCTGAATCCAACCTGTTCTCTGAAACAGCAAGATGAAGATGAAGAAATGAAAGAAGACGATTCATTAGTTGAATTTCAGCTATGAAGTGTGACAGACCCTGCGTTTCCAGCAGTTTAGCCAATAAAAGAAAACCTTTGGTTCGATCGAGTCATCCACACTGTTCTTCACTTTCTGTATTCTGATGAGGGATATTCTCAGAAACATCATCTGAAAACTTTTGCCCTCTGTTAAGGGATTTTGCTTCACTTTGATGGAAGCAGGGATATTAAGGAATGCAGTTGATCCAGGTACCCACAGACACCATAGACACTAAAACACAGACAACTTAATGATATAACGGATTATGTGTGAAGAATAAGTGAGGTGTACCGGTATATGTTCAACAGACGCTTTACTTTATGTTTTCTGTGTCACAAGCTTCCAAGCCAAGCGATCATTAATCCGGAAAGGCACAGATTTTTAACTAAAAGTCAATGTCATTGTTGCTGTAGATGCAGTAAGGATAGTTATTCCTTTTCTGCAAAATTATTTTCCACAGATTTTCTTGGGGCAGTGAAATAGCGCATTTTCATCCACAACTGTAAATGGTTTCAGAAAAATAAGTCGCTGCTGAATATAATTTTAACTTGTATATTTCAGACAGGCTCACTGTGAGGTGTAAAACAATGAATGGATTCCATAACAATGCATTTTATGTCCAAAATCCAAAAGTGCAGCACAGAGTAACGATGGGTGACAGATTCCATTATTATCATTAACGAAGCTACTACACTTGATTGTGAGTCAATCCCAAACACAGTGAACTGCTGCCATAATTACCCACCAGAAAAAAACTATGGTTGGAAATTGTAATTTACTCCTGCTTAAAAGCTGAGGTTTTAGGTATTAATAGGTAGGTAGGTAGGTATTTTAAATACTTTTAAAAGCTCCATTATGACCAGTGGTGGTCCGTCAGGGCCTTCAAGGCTTTCACTGCAGGCCTAAACAATATCCAAATAACAGACTTATGTTCATTATAATTTACATGAATATGTATTAAATAATTCCTCATGGTCTGTTCCTTTTCTTTCATAGTTTTTCTCCTGCTTGTTCTGCTTCCAAATCTACTCATCCAATCACATTTCACTCATCAGTTGTTGTCAAAGAAATCTTCCTTGAGGCCTTCAGAATCAGTTCATGGCCCTGCAGAATAGAACATGTGTAACCAAACTGTTGTGTTGACCAATCAGATTGTGAGTTGATGACTCCAAGGCCTTCTAGCAGGTGTACGGTGACGTCATCGTATTCACTCCCTCTGATTGGACAGTCATAGATGGTGTAAACCAGAGGTAGCAAACGACACCTGTTGGAGTTGAACGTACAAAAATATAGTTGAATTGATGAATTAGCTGTTTTGTCAACCTACAAGAAATTTTCAAGAGATGCTTTTCAAGAAAAGCCGGACATTGTTGAGAAAGGTCGGGCAGCTCCAAAGCAAGAATGTCACAGTCTGGAAAAGACTCCAGCGTCTGGGAACGGAGAGGACTCGGAATGTCCGCAGTCATCAGAGCTTCCATTTCCAGTTTCCTGTGAAATGTCATTTGGTGTTGTATACCTTTTTCTGTTATACGTCCAAGGAGAGGTCGTAATGTTGCAGTTTGCGCATAGACTTGCGGATATCCGCTTTGAGTCTGCGCGGACCTCTGCGCGGTCCGAAAGAGAGAGTGGATCTACAGCTAATCTACCAGGTCACAGGGGACAGGAGCGAAGGAGAAGAAAAATAGGGAAATGTTAAACACACTGAGAAAAGGACTTGTTGATGAACATAAAACACACGGATAATTCACACGGAGTCATTGAACTCTTCTTGAGGAAAGAGAAGATGGACTTTGTATACAAATAATCAGGATAATCAGATGTATTTTCCTAAATATTGCCGTTTTAAAAGGTTATTATTGATGCTTTTATGTGTGTTGTATGAGTATGACACTTATTTCTTCATTAAAGTCGTTAATTCTGGCTACTCGAGGTGCAACAGCCCATTATACTGAATTTCTGCATAATAAGATGTTTTCCATAGATATAAAGTACTTATTGAGAGGTGGATTAACAACTTCTAGCACGACTGAAGTGCTGGGTGGGAAATGCACGGCCCGCCAGTTTGCCCGTTTTCAAGAGTGTGAGTGTCCCACAAATACTTTTAGTCCAGGGTGAGGTAGAGCATCAGGTTTAGGTGACAGGATCATCTGATTCTGAGTTAAGGCTAATCCAGACAAAAGATTTCAAGCGCAAAAACTTGGAATATACAACATCTATCCACTAGCAACAGAACGGTACCTCAACAGTACAGCTCGCACTGAGGTGCCTAGATGCGACCGATCATTGCCACCTCACGTGAACTACTGCTGCTTCCACAGCAAAGGGTGCGTTGTGACATGCTGTAAAGAGGAGCAGCACAACAACCCCACCCACCCAATTTGTGAATTTCCACAATACGCAGTCTGGCAGCTCCAAGGTGCAGTGGGACCACTGCTGCAACCATTCACTTGCACCTAGAATCTTTGTTCTGGAAAGAGAACTTGTGAGCTTTTACAACTGTCTCAGTCTGATCAGAACAACACCAAAGTCATGATACTTTGACTTGTTTAATTTGTCTAAATATGTTTGGTTAACGTATCTATTAAAGCCATTACAGTGACAACTCCATACAGTTGCCATTAGAATGGGGATGTGAATGAGAAACTCATTGAAAACAGTAGTTCATCACCTGACAGACGCAGACTCATCTCATATCATTTCACATGATCCACTTGGAGTGTGCCAGTGTCATTATTAGACAGGGCCCTCCCTGTCTCCCTGTCTGACATGTGTCATCTAAACGTAATAAACAAATGTACCGCCGTCATGCCATGAAAAGATCAGACCGGATCCCCCAGCTACATCCCTGTAGCCAGAAAGATTCGCCCCTGATATGGACTAAGAAAATTAGAATGTGTTTTTTTTTTAAAGACTTAATTGTGGAGTCAGGTCTGGTACGGGAGCGTCACACTCTGCATACTAATTTGCACAAACGTCGTCCTTGAGGAGCATGTGATTAATAATGGATTCATTGTGACTGTAAGTCAATAGCTAGAAAAGCTGCAGAGCTGCAACACTGTGTTTGAAAATGTGCCTCCTTCAGCCTCCACTGAAATGTGAGTTGAAATTAAAAGGGAC
Organism: Aeoliscus strigatus; assembly: GCA_901007665.1. Lineage (NCBI taxonomy): Eukaryota > Metazoa > Chordata > Actinopteri > Syngnathiformes > Centriscidae > Aeoliscus > Aeoliscus strigatus. The sequence continues at coordinate 31,416 of CAAKHB010000954.1, forward strand.
AATTAAGAGTTAAATGTTGCCATGTGAAACATATCCTCTCTTGTGGATCCACAGCAGCGGAATACAGGAAATCAGTGAAACCTGATCACGTAGTCGGAGCCTGCACTGTAGCCACACACCTGCAACCATTGCTGTCTGCTTTTCTAACACCACTTTAAGTCAGCAGACATCATAAAGGAAATACATCCCTCATATATATGTTCACTAATTAGAGGTTTATCGCAGCATGTTATGTTTTTTTAATGTTAATCTAATTTATCTAAAATCTAACTTTACCGTTTCTATATCTGAGTTGCCTTTTTAAAATCAGTTTTTTTATGCATCAAATCCCAAATCTCAAACTCCCTCACTCTCTTCTTTGGGGGCCAAACTGAACTCCAGACCTTTTCCTGCATTCCTGAGCAGGACTGAGACTCTGAGATCCCTTTGTTTCATTTGTAACCTAACAAATGTATTAAACATATTATGTGTCTCATGGTAATTTTATATACTCGTATATAAGAACATTACTTCTTTACCACCCATTACCAGACGTTGATATTAGAATCATGGACGTTTTGATGTTTGCTGTTCAACAAATGTTCCATTTTCTGATGACGTACTCTACCGCCATGCTACAGACTTCACCAGCATGAAATGTGTAATGCTAATATGTCTTTTCTCGACGTTCTTTCGTCTGGAAAGTTCATTTAGTATCCTTGAACCATTTAATATGTAATCTTCTTACAGATCCTGATTCTTATCGTTAGATAAGTAATGATGTTTAGTTAGTTATACTAGGATATTCTAGTCTTTAACCAACTCATGATACATTCTGTCCAGTAGTTTACAAGAGTTCACACATTGGGTCATGGTGTTTGGAGAACGTTAAAACAAAAGATTAATCGCTGGCTCCAGACCACAGATGTGTGTCTCCTGGGGGCTGATACAGGCACCAAGCCCGCCAGTCGTAAATTACTACTCGTATCTCCTCCTCTAACTTGTTACTTGAGGTGTGATTGGACATTAACCTGACCCATCATGCAAGCCACCATACAGTGCCAACAAATAAAAAAAAAATCAGCCAGATGTACGACAGTGTAATGAAAAAAAAAGAGATTTTCTCTGAGGATTCACTCAACTTTGTTGCTATAACCAGAGATCACTGGATCTCAGCTGGCAACTGTAGCTATTTGGGGGAGATGGAACACCTTGTGTCCACTTGTGCACCGCCACACTCATGCGCACAGGAATTAGCCATCACCTACTGAGTAAGTCTGATGTAGAAAGATGTGTGTTATTAAAAATCCTGCTGTGTCTCACAGACGCCAAAGGGTGCCTTGTGCAATGGAGCAAGACAGAATGGGAGTGAAAAAGAACCAGCGTTTGATGCTCTGGCGCAGGGAGGAATAAAAGCATGTTGAAAGTGCAGTAAAATGGACAGGCAGATGGGGTTTTATTGTGTGTAATTCTAAAAATAATTAAAAAAAAAAACCTCAAATGGAAACGGGGGATGAAGAAAGCTCTGCCTGAATTACAAAAGGTACATTTATTGTTACTTAGTTAATGCTCCTATAATGGGGGTGAATGCACCATTTACTCTAATAGTGTTAATTCTGCATCTCCTGACAATAAACATGTTTTCAATTCTACTGTCTATTGGTAGTTGTGAATGAGCTTTACACTGAAAAGACACACTTTGAGCACCAACTGTGTTATGGGGGTGGGATTGCTATGAGGGTATGGGGCTTGTGCAGAAGTCAAAGGCCATCATGAGAGATGAGACTGGCCAATGACCCCACCTTTCATTAGACTCACATGCCAGTTTGAATTACTGACAAAAACAAGATCCCCCTTCTGTCTGAGTCAAAGTCGCTGTAGAAACACTGTACAGACAGGGTTGATGTCTCTTAACTGGTGCCCATCATTCACAGGTAATGGCTTGGAACATCTAAACACTTCTACATGGCAACATGGAGTACTGGGCCATTATACAAATATTATACCTTTGACGTTTATACCACCAATAAGTTGGCAGCACATTTAAAAACCTCCTGACAAGTGTATCAAGTGGATATAATAATATAAGTAATACATGTCGTCTAAAGCCATAACTTGAGGATCCTACGCTCAAACAAAGTAAAGGACATTGGGCTTGAGGAATGGTGATGGTGATTGGTCCCAATTTGATTGTACCATCTCCTCTATATTTGGACTCAGATGGATACCCAGATACTTCTTACCTGATGGTATCCATGTGAATCCAAATGTTGTTTGCTCACTGGAGCAGTATACATTAAAAATGGGCGTGCCCTCCGATTTATGCCAGTTTATTTTATACCCTGATAGTTTATACCCGGAATCATTATGATTCAATAGTATTGGAAGGCGACTTGTGCAGGTCCGTCACCACCACCAGAATGTTGTCTGAATACATAAACAATTTGTGCTCCCTCCCCCCTGCATGCACCCCTTTGATCTCCATATCCATCTGTATTGTTTCAGCCAGTGGTTCCAGAAAAATGAAGTGAAGAGTAACAGAGAGACCACACAACCCTGGCGTTGGGTTGGAATATAGGATTTTCATCAACCTTATCTATCCTGAACTTGGACACGGTGGACGTGAGAAAAGCCCATTCTACCCTGTCAAGAGCCTTTTCAGCATCATAAGACAGGACTACCACTGAGGTAGGACTATTATGATTCAACTATGTGAGGTTCGTGAGTCTATGAAACTAAGACTATGAAAAATGGATTGAAACTGACAGAAATAGCGTCATGTCAGCAGATGTTGTGAAAGTTAAATGGCAGAGGAGAGGAGTGGCCATGGGGCCATTGATTCACAACAGGCTTGTAAGAACATGAACAGAACAGGACAAAACATGAATTGAGGAGATGATACAGCTGTGACTAAATATTCACTTTATTTATGTTAGGTTCTAACTTGAGTGTGTGAATTACTCTGTATTGGCTTGTATATGTAAGTACTATAAACCAGGGATCCACTGTGACCCCATCCAACTGAGATGTCCTCTCATGTACAATAAAAAGAAATAAAAACTGAAAAAAGACAAACAAATCAGAGCAGCAATAACTGCAATAAGTGTCAGAGCAAAACTAAGGGAACAGTATCATACAGGTTGATTCCATGTCCAATCCAACCAGCAGCAGGTTTCTTTGGGAGGACTGGGCTACGGCTCAGCTCAGCACATTGTTCAGCAAACTGCATAATAAAGATTCCGAGAATGTTTTTGCACCACAAAAACGCGTGGTCAATCGCCAGTGTACGACTTACCTCACTAAGCTGGCTTATACTTTAGCTCATAGCACATGTAAGCTTCTTAAGAAGTAAGCTCAAAATGAGCTAATTATTCATGGACAGCTTCCATCTCAGGGAGCAGAGCCAAGGATGACTACCTACATCCTTAATTTTGCACTGTAACATATATTCTTTAATTATCTATTACTGAGTCCATGCTGTATGCACTACATATGTCGTGTAGTGATCTCATCTATTCTCCTCATTCTACTGCAGAAGGTTCTTTTATATCTGCGTCTGTCATCCTTCATCTAATGTCCCTGGTTTGATTAGCTCCAACTGCATTTGATCTTGTTTTGTTTTTTTTTTTAAATTAAACTGACTCTAATATCTTTGCTTTCAAGGACACATTTTGTCCAAATGATTTACAAGCAGACACACATTGTTAATTGGGTTTCATTTTTTGGCCTTCCAATGTGACTCTGTCATTTTAATTTTGCCCTGCCAACAAAAAGGCAATTCAGAATGTTTTAAAACTAGATGTCAGTGATATTTGTTCCTTTTGTCCTTGTCTCCCTTTCCTCATGTCTTTTTTGGTCCCTAATTTGTTCTCTTTACTCTGTGTGTGTGTGTGTGTTTACTGGAGTTGCTCATCTCTTGCTACCTCTCGAGTCTGCACTTCAACAGTTATTAGCCCCCCCAAGGAGATTATGTTTTGACCAGCGTTTGTTTTTTTGTTGATTTGTCTGTCTGTCTGTCTGTTCGCAAAATAACTTGAAATGAATGGAATTTGATGACATTTTCAGGAAATGATGATTAAATGATTAGATTAGATGATTACTTTTGGGGGGTGTTCTGGGACCATCTGGATCCAGGAATCTTTTGAATGGTTCTTTAGTATTGTGATACATTGTGTGTGTAGAACTCCACAATGTCAGCATATGACTGTCTCTGTGGGCCAGTGGTTGGCACGTCTGGCTGTTAACCAAAAGGTCTGGGTTTTCAAACCCATACAGGGAGTGCTTTTACTAATGAAAATAAAGAAAAAATAAAATAGTGTTCAGAGTTCATGATTTGTGTAACATGGCTGTTACTGATATTTTCTTTAATAACCATTTGACTGTTAATGATATTATTCCAAATCCTAAAGGCATGCTTTGTAGTGTCATAAAATGAATGTAGGACTGTAATATTGGGTGAAAATCACAATATGAGTGTCTGTTCTGAGTCTGTTTTAGTTTGTTTTGGTTTTTCCGCCTGTGTTCCACCTCCCTCTGGCTGGCAGTGGAGGTGCGGCCAGGCTTATTGGGAACAATCAGCGCACCTGATTCTCATCGGCGCGGTGATTGCTCCTGCTCTTAAGCCGTGCTTTGGCCTCAGTCCACTGCCAGGTTGTTTGTGCTTTTCGCCTTATTCTGCTGCCATCTTTCTCCGCGTTCTCGTTACCCATATCCTTGATTCTGTGTCATTTTCCCGTTACGCCTTTGTGCGTGATTCTTAGTTCTTGTATATTCCGTGTTTTGCTCCGCTGCCGTGCGTGAGCCTTAGTTCTAGTTTCTCCCGCTGCTTGTGGAGCTCTTTTTGTTATCTTCGTTTTCCGCCCTGGTCGTACCGCGTGTTTCATGTCTGCTCGCGCCACGGTGCATTGATTTTTTTTTGTTCTCTGCTGATTTTGTGTTCCTTTTGGTTTGTCGTGATTCTGTGTGTGATACTTGTTTGTATAATGAATCGCTTGCTTGCTCTAGCTGATCGTTTCTCTGTGGTAATTCCCGCACACCTGGGTCCGCTCAAAACCTTAGGCTACTGCCCGGCCGTAACACTCTGCCCAGAAGGTTATAATTTTGCCGAAATTCTGGTAATGGGGGAAGGAACAGATAAAAAATACTGGATACTATGATCCATGATAGGAAATAGTATAGTGTTTGTGGATTTTCAAGCAATGAGTGAGGATAAACACATGCAACTAACAACAAACTGTAGCTGAGATTCTGCTGAATCAGTTTAGTGAAAATGTTTTATCTTCAATAGCTGTGGAGCTACAGTATATCCAGAAGAAAACTTTTCCTGCTACTCTCACCAGAAATGGCAAATAATTGCATTAATGAAAAAAATGAGACAATTAGATCACTGTTGCACAAAGATAATATGATGGTTTGTGTAAGATGTTTTATGGATGAAACATACAAGGGTCTGTCAGAGCCCAGAAAGGCACTGACCTGTTATGTATATAACAGATCAGTGCCTGTGCATGTGATTACAAGCAAACAGATCACAGGTGAAGATGGTTACACTAACCATGAGAAGGTTTTCCTCTTATGATTCATATTCTCAAGAAAATCCCTGCTGGGTTAGGGACACATGAATGCCTCCTCCATATTAGCAGGTGGGATTGAGGCTAATGTCATCAATAAATATACCTACAAATTTACATTTCAGGTCCATCATATCTTCAATGCATGTCAATAGTTGTGTTAGTGGAGACATTTACAGTACTGACTTCTGTTTGAAAACTGTACAAAAAGAGTTGAGCTATTTGAATGCTGTCCCTTAGGAAATACAAAAAGAAAATTACCTGAAGAAGCGTTTGTTTGCACTTGGACCTGAATCATAGACCTGTAAGGTCATCAGCCATATGCTCAGCCACTGAGTCACGCAGAGACAAACTCCCCCAAGTCAAACACTGGGGTGCAACCAGATTTTACAGGATTTTTTTTTCCTTCACTGGCTATCTGATTTAAAGTAAACTGATTTATAGTCTTCCTGCCAGCCAAAGCATAAACATGTAGAATTATGCTACCGGAACTGATACAACATATCCTTGTGGATTTTGTGTCACTTTCTAGCAAAGGTGACTTTCACACGTGATTCCTGTATAACACAAATACTTTCTCTGTCATTTGTTCATTTAGTAACTGCTGCAGCTAAAAACAAGTTGATATGAACATATGAAACTGCAGATTTCTGTCCAACAGTTATCTCACTCATGTATTTTTGAGAGTGCACGGTTCACTGTAAACATGACTGAATATGTTAAAATGCAGCAACAGATTTTCCTGTCTAATGAGACGAAAGCTGCTCCAGTGACAACCATCTGCCAAGTGTCTTGCTTACTCAGCTGTCTAATCTAAAAATTACTGACATGTCGACGACTTTTACAGCTCTACAGACATTCATGGGGAGTTCTTTAATTTTATGATTAATACCTCACATTCTACATGAGCACATGTTCAAGTGTCTTTTTAGTTAATTAGACATCAGATTTCACTTCTGTAGAGCACTTCTACACAATTACACCATTGAAACACTGTTAAGATGTTACTGCGATAGCAGAGAAATATGATGTAAATCAATTTCAATCCTTTTCATAAAAGGGTTATTAAATGCCTGTGTAATGTTGTAATACAGTCAACAAGATACAATTGAAGTGTTTAACTGCTTAACGTCTTATCGCAGTCACTCAATCAACTTCTCCTTGCCAAACATGGATCAAAGGGGTTTCCATCTGCTATTACTGCACTAATACCCGGCACTCTTTCAGTTAGAGGATTGCTCAGACATGCTTTTCATTTGAACCAGAGCTTTATTTCCTCAGAGACGTGCTCAAAGGAGAGCACCCAATCACCCAGCGAAACACTATATGACACATGTGTGCTTCTTCACAGATTCACATTTGAGGGATTGTTTCTGTTTGCCTCACTGTTGACCTCTGGCTTGTAAATCCTGATGAATCTAAACAATCATTAACATGATTAGGATGCATGCATTAACATGCAGGAAAGTTTGTGTACAGGGATATTTTTACCAGATTTGGTTCATTTATTGCTATGATTGTTGACGAAATGCTGATTTTATTTTATGACTGAAACCCAATCTTGTAAATATGACAAGGAACATTCATCAGTCCCACACACTTCTCCCTATGTTATGGATTTCTTCCAGAATGTGCAACACAGCAGTGTTATGTGTCAGTGCTGGTGGAGAAGTGGTCTACAGTTTGACAGTGTGTTTGCTCGACAGTTTAATCCCATTTGAAATGTGCGACAATGAAATTCAATTAGTTCTAAACATCAGCCTGCCTTCTGGTGCATGATGGTCATGCTCTTTGATGGGAAAACAACCTTTTTTCAGAGCCATGTTACCCTTACAGGCAATTTATCACATGCATCTCAGGTACAGTACCTGTGAAATCAAATTCAGTGAAGAAATATGTGTTTGACAGTTTCAATCCCTCCAGCCACACAGTACGTATACACGTCAACGGTGGACTCAGCATGAGAAGAGGCGAGACAGCAAACCATCGAGAGGATCGCTTTTGACGGTGAACCTTACTGAGCAATCGAACTGGAGTTGGATCAAAGAGAACAAAACCGTGTTGGTGTGAATGCACCCGAAGGTCATTTTCACATCTAATAGTCCACAGACCCAATTCAACTGGGGATTAGGTGAAGCTACAATATTCAGCTGATCCAAGTTCGCTCACACACGTGGTCATTGTGAATACTCTTTTCTGATTGGCTGGCAGCCGTGTGTTAAAACCATTTAATGCACACGTAGTCTGGCTCATGTTTAACATTTCTTACATCCATCCGTTGTTCAACCTGTTACATTGACATTAAACATTGTCAGCGGTGACAACAAATGCAGCTTTCAGAGACAGGGTTAAAAACCACTGGGCATTTGACGAAAAACATGTAAAATGGATGATTTTAACATTTCATTCCACTTGTTTGGAGAAGACAAGGATTTTGACGAGGCGCATACTGCGCTAATGTGAGTTTTTCAGACGTGATGTGGGGTTGAAGAACTGCCCGGCGTGAGTTAGGGCTGGATAATACATGAAAACATAGATACAATTATCTCATTTCTGTCTCTTCAGCAAATGACTATGGTGCAAGTGGGTTAATCAACAGTTTGAAGGCTCTTTGTGGAGCCAAACCTTCGGTTCTTCATCCCTGCATCGTGTCTTAAAACCATTTAACACACACGTACCTGTTGATTAACCCTTACTTAACCTCCTCCTCATTCCACATCCAACATTTTACTGGCTTTTTCTCTGCATGTTTAGGTTGTGTTAACCCAGAACGCTTTTGGGTTCACTTGAAGTGAGCCGAGATCTATGTTTTTGTACCTGAGTTCACCTTCCAAAACGAGGAAAAACAAAAGGGGGGCTGGTGTGAATGCACACTAGTAAGTGGTGGTTTCTAAAGCAACGTTGCAGACTGACTGATCAGATGTTGGAGTGAGGGGTAGTGTCTGTGACTTAGATGACATTGTATTTCATCCATTGGATACTGGAAAATCTAAAAGTACGTCAGCATAGGAACAGTGATCTACAGAAAACAGACTTTCACCAGGTTTAATAAAGTAAAGACATCGTACCAAAGTGCACTGACACTTGCCGACAGCTCCACAAAGCAAAGTGTGCACATAATTCCTTTCTCTTACAACAAAGCGACAGCTCTTGGATAATATCAGCGCCCCACTAAATCCTTTTTAAAGCACTGGTTTTAACAGAATAACGTTTTCAGCATTGCTGCCCAGTGTCAGTAAAGAAAACCAAGGTTTAATAGAATAGACATTTGGGGGGGCGTTGTTGTTGATGTTTTTAAAGATCCAATGAACTACACACTGAAATAATTAAACGTCTCTGTCAGAGGTGATATAATGAATTCATGTGGTGAAATTATTGCTGCACAGTAACTACTCTGAGGAAAAACAAGAGTACATGAATACACATTGCATCAGTGTATAATCACCGTCAGTTGTGTGTGTGTTTGGGCGGGGGGGGTTCTGTTAGTATTTATTTTATACAAGAAATAACTTATTCAAGCGGTACTATGTTTAAATAGGATAGCAGTGTGTCGTGTGATCTGTCTTTCACCACAAGAGACTAAATTATGTTACATTTTCTCCAGACCTTATTACACCAGAGACGATGATCAGCCCTGTTTATAGGACGCACACAGGATGCAGAGGAGGAACAAAGCAATATGAGAAGGAAGCGCGGCCTCCACAACAGAGGCCAATAGAGAAAAGATATGTAAGCCACATTCCCCATTCCATGATTGTCAATGTTGGGAGTATCGTGACCAAGACATAGCTGCATGTACCTCCTCACGACACCATCCGTCACCTTCACACCCCCGGTGGAGGTCCAAGGGCACATTTGATTGGGTTGCTGTTGCACACCCTTGTTGTAATGATGCATGATGCCATCCACGCTCATCCTGTGTTTCTAGTGTACAATAAATGGTTGTGATTGGGAAGTTTGTCCTGCTGCGGCCTTAGTCAGGGGTCAGTCAGTCATACTCACCGGTGTGTTCGTCATCTCCCCCTTGCTCCAGTTACAGCTGTCAATAGGCGACAGGGTGCACCCTGGCCAACGAGGATAGACAGCCATTCGCGTGCACGTTCACACCTAATTTAGCGTAGCTGATTACCCTGGCACGCAGAAGTGCATGCAAACAGAAAGACCCCCAGGCCAGGAATCGAAGCAGGGACCTTCTCGCTGTGAGGCGACAGTACTAACCACTGCACCACTGCGTCGCCCTGCTCACTGGTGTGTTAAATGATACATGCTGCCCTGAAGGATAAGCACAGGGTCTTCAAGTATGCATGCAGACATCCAGGAAGGAGGCTAACATGTGTTATGAATAGCCTGTATCATTCATCACCATAAATGATGGCCTTTCAGTCAATAGACATCCAGCTGACATTCATCACAGAGAGAAAGTATTTTGTCAAATCACCAATGTCCAAATTTTGCTCTGCATCATCAACACAGCCAGGGATAGTGGAGGGAAAACAACATTGCATTGCTGGTCTGCTTTGTCTGGCAACAATTGTTAAACAACATATTGTTTGATGTCTCAATATCAGTCTTATCAATATGATGCACAGCTGCTGTGCTGCTGCTTTGTTAGGCAGAAGCTGGGCCGGCACATTTCAATGCATCTTACAGATGGCACAGTGAGGACAGAGACTCTGGATGCTGCAGCTGTCCGTCCGTCTCAGGAGAGTCAAATCCAACCTGCTTAGAAGTTGTCACCTAATAATACAGGTTCATTCTGCCCCAATATTAATCAGTCAGATGACAGTACTGGATCAATGAAGTTTGACTGATACTATCTCTAATACTACCACTGGTGACTGACACTATCACTAATACTACCACTGGTCTGGGGTCTCAGATGAGGGAGCAGCCTCTCTGTTGCTGCATCTTTGTGGATTTGATGGTTTTAGGTAGATAAACTTGCTTCAATTTATAGTTTTAGGATTTTGATGTATATGACATATGCATATGTTCTTTCGCCATGTGAGACACATGTCTGTTTTGAATCTCACATGGGCCATTGTGTTACGGTTTAACAGACAATTCAAATCCCTCTGTTCAGAATCTGTTCCTGACCACAACAACTCCAAAATGACTGTTAGACTGTAACAGGGCAGATCATGTTCATAACTCTAACGTTCCAAAAACTAAGCATGGTGGCTGGACTCTGGGAACTGAGGACTCACACGTTACATGTTTGTTTTCCATTTTACCGTTTTTTTTGGACAACACACTTCACACAAGAAACTGAGTACATGATCCTAATCCCAATGATAATTTAAGGGTCAAATAAAAGTGGGTCACTTGAACACAAACAGGCCCCAGCTGTACCCAGTAACCAGCTCTGTCACCCAGTGGCGGTGGGGGAAAATGGGATGATGCAGGAGATCCATGGTGTTCCACATGTGAGGGAGCAGCAGCCCAAAGGACCAGTCCACGGAGGAAACTCACTCCAGCCCACAGTGACCTCATTCTTACACTCACCGGTCAAAGGTTAACACACATGCACCGATAATGACTGCAGTTTCGGTATCGTCCCGATACTGTGCTCAAGACATGTACTCATACATGTACTGTACACCAATACCACAAACCAATACTCATGATGTACTGTAACATGACGCCGGCACCACACACCCCACCGGGTGATTCGTGCAAGAGTGTGAGCAGGTGTGTCGAAGGTGTGGAGACTTTTTATGTTAACAGTGATGAAGGAAATGTGTGTGTGTGTGTGTGCGCACACACGCATCAGCGACGCTGCGCTGATCACCGCACTGCTCTGTGGAGCCGCAGCGCAGCACACTGATCACCGCACTGCTCTGCTGCACTGCTGTTCACACACACACACACAAAACTGAACTTCAGTGCATGTGTGCGTGTGTGTGTGCTTTGTCTGTGTGTGGTCCAATATTGAACTCACCACCTGTCCCCAGAATGTCATAAATCAGATAAATGAATTATAACTATAAATGAATTAAAGTGTGGTACAGAATACAATCTGGTAGTGATATTTCATCTCCAGTAGGCTTGACGATCGCTCTTCTGACTGGACTCCCCCAAAAAAGCATGAAACAAATGCAGCTCATTCAAAATGCTGCAGCTCGAGTGTTGACCAGAACAAGGAGATCAGTCTTTACGCTGCCAGTCTGCTGTAGAAGAGAATTTCTGCTCCCGGTCACCAACTGGTGTCAGTCCAGAGTACGTCAGTGACATGATAATTGAATACTCAGATTGTCAATCTTGAAACAATTCCAGTATCTTATGTTTTTTACTTTCTAATAATATTCTAATGTTTTCTTATTTGTTGTTTTTTTTCTTAGCTCCATTATTGTCATCCACTAATGATGTGACCACTGGTCAGAGTGAATCTTGTGTCTCGGTTTCAGAGGAGGTCCTTGTTGACTGCTTTCTCTGGGACTCTGTTCTTCTGCTGACGTAGCTCCGTATTTGTCGTAATGCGGTGAACGGAGGTGTGCGTTTGCGTTCGTCTTTTCCAGTGACGTTTTAATGATGCCTTGCAGAGCTGGCACATACCACTTTCCCTGGATGTTTTGCAGGTGATGTCACACGACAGTCATGCGCAACTTTTGTAACTGAAGTCAAATGAATTGTAGTTTTCAACTTTGAATGTGCTTATTTCTATAATAATATGAATAGTTTTCAAATAGCAAAGTTTGTCAGCCGCACTGACCCAGAGTTGAGACTAAACAGATGGAGCAAACAGAACAGAGCCAACAGAAGTGAAACCAGCTCCAAGAGTGAATGTGTTTAAATCCAGGCTAAAAACATTTCTATTTTCAAGTGCTTCTGGATGAGATCTTTAAATACATTGTCATTTTTATCATTTTGTCTTTTTTCTTTTGTACGATGATTTATTGATTATTTGTGTTTAAATTGTATGTCTCCACCTTTTTAATGTAAAGCACATTGAGGTGCCCTGTGTATGAAAATGTATTTTAAAAATGTATATAAATAAAGCTGACTTGTCTATTGGTATCAGTGAGCACCCAAGTGAAAATACTCTTTTCCCTCTGAAATACATCAGTCTGTTATTAATATGTCATCAATTCATTAAAATACGAATTTATTTTATATAAAAAAAAGCAGTATGTCAGTATTTAATCAATTATTTCCTGTGTTGCAGTGCTTCATGAATTTATGGTTTCAGTCAAACTAACACTAATATGAATCTAGTCTAAGCCACTACATTGCTGTGAAGTCTTTCCAGTCTTTAATATGCTCAACAAACCAATTTGTTCAGGTGCACCTTTATGACAAAGTTAACATCTACATAGTTTTTATTATATTTGATATATAACTATTATAACTGGATGCAGAAACACATTTCCCTGTGTATTGTACAGTATAATTGTGTATGTGACAGGAAATTGTGAATTTCTCCTTGGAGATCAATAATTATCTATCCATCCAACGGAGGAGGAGATCAGAGCCACTATCCAAGCAATGAAAACAGGGAAATCACCAGGTCTGGACGGCCTACCTGTTGAATACTACAAGAAGTATATTGATATATTGGCCCCCGTATTACATAAAGTGTATATGGAGGCGTTTGAGTTGGGTTCACTCCCCGATACGTTTAATGAGGCATTAATTTCATTGATACCCAAAAAGGACAGAGACGGGTCGGACCCAGCCAATTACAGACCAGTGAGTCTGCTGGGGGTGGACTGTAAGATCTTGACAAAAACCCTGGCATCAAGACTAGAAGAAATATTGCCAGATATTATAGATGGTGACCAGGTGGGCTTTGTCAAGAATAGGTCATCAGCAGACAACATGCGAAGACTTATGCACCTAACATGGCTGAATAGCAATAACCCAACCTCAG
>CAAKHB010000954.1:44854-68624 GCA_901007665.1 Aeoliscus strigatus
ATTTGATATATATAACTATTATAACTGGATGCAGAAACACATTTCCCTGTGTATTGTACAGTATAATTGTGTATGTGACAGGAAATTGTGAATTTCTCCTTGGAGATCAATAATTATCTATCCATCTATCTACTGAATGTGTCGTATCTTGTAAAGTATCACTGAAATGAAATGGGTCACAGAGTCTCCACTTAAACCTTAAAGTTGAACTTGAAAGCAAGGATGAAAGTAGATTTTCTGAGTTTGACTCTGTCAGCAAGAATCTGCCCTGCTTAAGTGCCACCGCTCCTCCCCCCGCTAATGCATCAGCGGTAAGGTGCTGATCAACATGTTATTCAGTTTACTTAGTGCAGCTAAATAAACACTGTCCACCTTGAAACCGTCATTAGGTGAAATACAACTTTCTCTTTGTGCCTGACATATTGACGGCCTAAATTAACGTCGAACACATTATATCTGCAATATAGAAGACTAAGAACATGTTTAATTCTGAAAACTATAAGACATAAATAACAATCGTTGTTTGTTCCACATTTCCACCAAAGTCAGCAGTGATAACTTCGTTTAAACTAAATTCAATTCACAGAAAATGAGCTCAGAATTTCAGAGGCATTTGAAACATCTTCAAGATTTGGTTTAGTTTTAGCAGAGCAGTCTATAAAAGTGAGACGTCTACAGTACGGCAAGTATTAAAATCAATCAAATCAATTCAGTCTTTAATGTGAATAAATGAGATGGTTTCATTATTTTCTAGCTTGTGTTACCAGAATCTAATTGTGTGTATGTGCTGTCCATCCTCAGTATTAACCAGGTTGTTGCTGGGCAGGTTTCATACAATGATGTGACTCATCACTTTGCATTAAAAAAGTTAAGAAAGGCTCAGATATTATAACATTTAGATACAGGCAGCTGTGCTATTGCCTTTGAGTGGTTTTGTTTGTGCTTAATAAAGAAAAAGGGAATGTATTTGTGAAGGATTTGTGTTTGCCGGGGGCATCGTAGAAGGCTAGAACAACCCCCCATTTAAGTATAGAGAGAAAAACAAATGGAAAGGTTGAGGTTGCTTAATGCTTCTGCAGTCTTTCAGCTTTTAATCAGCAGTTTGCCATCTCAGAAGCATGTGGAGTAGTCTGATGAAGACCACGTGTACATCTCTCTCACAAACAGATCAATATGTAAAGGCAGAGCAATCTCTCATCACATGGCATGTTCAGCTGGACAAATTTATGGAGGCATTATCTTTATCCTAATGCCTCAGTGAAGAATGAATAGTGCATTAAATGTTCCACTTCTGGTCTTGTGGTTCATAGTTCAGAGCAAAAAGTCCTAGTAGCACTAGTGCTCCTGTTTAGTATCTCACTGTACAATAAAATATTGTTCTCCTGCATTATTTAGTAAGTCTGTGTGGAGGAGTTCTCGAGCATTTCAAACTCTGTATGAGACTTTGTAAGCTGTCTTAATTGGCTTTCTCCAAAGAGCCAAAGGGAAATGTTCTGATAAAAGATATTGATTATTATGTCCAGATGCAGCAAAGGAAAGCAAAAGCTAAATCAATGTCACGTTTGTGTGAGCATTAAAAGCAGCGTAAGATATTGCTAGAAGTTTGCTAAAAGGCGACACAAATCAGTGTCTTCATATACGATACATACAAACACTGAGAACCGTTTTCTGGCTCTTTGTTTACGTCAAATGACAGTGACTGAACGTAAGCGGATCTTGTTACTGCAGTAACACCAACATCATTTTCCACTCAATTGTTCAATCAGAAATTGCCTTTTTCGGTCGGTTCAATTTTCTCCCATTCTGAAAGCGAGGAAAGTCACATGACACAAATGGTCCGATCAGAGTTGTTGTTGGAGGTATGTTATCATGGCACTAAGTTGGATTACTTCTTTAAAAAATACAGCTTTACACTGCAAAAAATAAAGGATGAAAACATATTGTATTTCAGTTGTATTTGGACTATTTTGTTTTGGTGGTATAAGTACAGTACCACAGCCAAGTGATAAACACCTGACACCTCAAGAAAACATGAAATCATAAAACCAAGTGTGATTTGAATATTTCTATATATTTCACAGGGGCAAAAATAATAAAAATAACACCATTGTGAATAATTTCACAATTTTAATATAGTTTGATAATTAATGTGCTATGGCTTAAGGCCATTTGAGCTTCTGTCATTTATTTATATGAAATGAAAGACGAGATACTGTTTTTAGATTCTTTGAATATAAAACTTACTCCAGCCTCTTCACCATGACTGTAATCAGGATTTCACTTAACTGGGGGGCAGTCACGTAGCCACCTGGATATACTTTCTGGTTCCACAACCTTTCTCTCAGACTCCTGATGATGGAGGGTCAGCGGCAGCAGCCGTCCCTGCCTCCTTCTTGGCTTCTTCCTGCTTTGAGGTATTTGTTAAAACAGTGGCTCGTGTTGCTTTCTTACAGAGTGCATGTTGACGTACTCTACGGCTCTCAGCCATGGTCTCGTCACACTCACAGACTGAACAGTTGCTCTCAGGCTAAAACAGCAAACTGGAGGCGCCGACTCGCCACACTTCTAGTCACATGACAGGGATGGACTAGTTCACTTTTATGCTGACGAGTGTGTGTCAGGAGAAAGCATTGTGGTAAGTTACCCTGAAAGCTTCTGAAGGGACACATGCACTTTGATTCATTAACCAGGATCAATCTTTTTTGGGGGTAACTGACACTGAATGTGTACGATATCGAGTATCGATTTATCAATACCAAGGAATCGACACGCCCCAACACTCGTGCACCTCAATCTATGCCTTACCCTACGTCATAGGCAATGCGTTGACGTGGACCTACCCTGTACGTACACCATCGATTTGTATTTGTGAATAAAGTGGGCTTTAGAGGGGATGGGATGACTGCATCATGCTGGGCCTCAAGGGACACGACTGTCTGGTACTATGCCCCAGCTCTCATGTGGATGAACTGTTTTTTAGGCCACTGTTCAAATGCCATGTGCTGTCTGAAATCTAGCTGAACAAGTTTGGCTGAATATTCTATGCCTGGATAGTTCTTAGCAATATTCAACATTATTCCTAAGAGTCAGCTCACGAATCACCCTACAGATGTAGGGTGAACCTGTATACCTCAGACTATCTCTGTGACAGTTGTCAGAATGTTTGTTTGCAGCATCTTTCAGTGCCCCTCTTCATCCAGACATCACACGATCTGGTCCCATCTTGTTACTTCTCTTTGTATGTGACACTCATCATTCTGAGCTCTGCTGCATCTTGCGATCAACAGCAGGGATCAGGAAAGCAGGTATTCATTACCTGTACAAGTTTTAAGATGTCCCACACTCTGATGCAGCAGTCCCTTCATCATATACACACACAGAGGTGTCAGAATAAATTAGAATATCATCAAAGTTGTTTTTTTAGTAAATAAGTTCAAAAAGGGAAACATATTTATAGATGGCCTCATCACACACATATGTCTAGTGTTTATTTTGCACCTTTATTTCTTATTTCTGAACTTACAGTTAATGAAAACCAAAAATTCAGTATCTCAGAAATCTCTCGAATATTGTAAATAAGTTCAGTATTGCAGACTCATGGTGTCACACTCTAATCAGATAATTTTCTCCAAAGACCTGCAAAGTTTTCCTGGGCGTTTAAATTGTCTGTCTGTCCAGAGCAGTCGGCCACAGACCTGACAGTTGTCACAGAAGAGGGTCATTGACACCCTGGGGAGCCACGGCATCTGCTGGTGTTGCTCCATTGCGTTTTATCAGGTCCAAGGTCAACTAGCAGGTTTAGCATAACCAGCTTTATGGAGATGCTGAATTCATTTTACAGCAGGACTTGGCACACACTGCCAAAAGTACCGATACCTGGTTTGGGGACCATGGTATCCCTGTGCTTGACTGTCTAACTCACCTGACCTAAACCCCATCGAGTAGCACGATCACCTCCATGCCACACCGCACTGCAGCAGTAAGTCATGAAGGGAGCCCCAACCAAGTATTGAGTGCTCTACAAGTTCATACTTTTCAGTAGTCCAACATCTCTGTGTTCAAATCCCTTTTTTATTGAGTAATATTCACATTTTTGAAATCATGAAGTTGTATGTTATCATGATAAAAATGAATGGAAATAAACACTTGAAATTTATCTGTCTGCATGTGATGAATCTATATATAAAGATGTTTCACCTTTTGTATTGATTTAGTTTTTTATTGATCATTATTTTTGATATTCTAATATGCAACTCTGTGTGTGTGTGTGTGTGTGTGTATCAGTGTGTTTCAATGGCTCATTTAAATAGGAGTTCCATCCCACTACATTGTCCCACATAATTCCCTGCTCAGTAACCACAGTATGTTATTCAGTGCAGATGGAGGAGACAAATAGACTTGCTCTAGTAAATTGGCTGGCATCATAGCAAATGATTGTACAGTAGATATACATCAGTGTCAAACCCAGGTTTTGGTTCATGACTCACAGTGTGGCTTGGAAAAAAATTCAGATTTGTTTTTACTGTTTCTGGCTCATTCTCTCTTGCAACTGGATCATCTATAAACATGTAACTGTCCATGGTACACCAAGACGTGTACCATGGGTGTCTTAAAGTAAATTAGGCAGTGTAGTGTTAGGCAGTGGCTTCCCAATGACTTGAAAAAGTCCAGCTTCAACTGTGACTACCCATTTAACCAAGATGTTATCATGAAATATGGAACCATATGGTATCCCTGACCACCCACCCTCCAGCAACTCTTTCATGCAAGTTATTGTTATGTATACTTTTCTTATGATGATGATGATATATTATACTGTGCTGAGAGAGAGACAGATAGAAAAAATTGGTGTGCTGAAAGTACTAAAAACTAAGTTAAAAGTGAAGATAATTCTCTATCACTTGCTTTCATGAGCTTTTGTGTTATTGCCTCTGTTCTTTGGTGGCCACTGCTTTTTCCTGTTTCTTCAACTTCTTTCAACCATCTCGAGCACCGAATAACTTGACTTGCCTTTAATAAAAACATCCATCTAATACTGTTGGCTGAGAACAACTTAATTATTACTTTTTTGCCGTTTTCTCAGTGGTTCATTCCTGCATATCCAAAGTTAAAAACATTAAGTCAAGCCAATCAGTTTGTCTCATGGTATTCTTTAATCCTGTTTTTCACCCTCACAAAAAAAATCAACCTTACAAAGATGGGAGAGTAAAAGGATAATTCACTTTTATAACAAGCTACTGAGGCACTTAATATCTTTTTCTGTGAAGCTGAGATAATCCTCTTATGTCCAGGAATGGTTAATAGGTTATGAAGTGAACACTCAGGACAGGGCGCGGGTTAAAAAATGAGACAGACAACCATTCACCCTCACATTCACACCGACAAGCAAAGTTGTTTTAGAGCTGCTCAGGTGCATGTCTGCGGACTTTGGGATGAAGAAAGCATCCATGGAGAAAACCCACACACCACAGGGAGAACATGCAAACACCACAAAGAAGTGCCCCGAGCAGACACGACAGTCTTGCTGTGAGCAGTGACCAACATGACACCATGGGGCCTAAAACAACTCCAGATCTAATTACTATACTTTGATGAATACCTGTGAACAATACGGGTTCGATCATTTGGACCTTAAGAAAACAAAAAGCAATCTGTTGGCAAGCAGGACTTACTGAGGGGAAGGAAACGTGTTTATAAGCTCCCTCGGCAGCCTGTGTAAGTTGTTCAGCACTGTTCTCTCATTCCTGCAGTGACTGATAACCCTCTGGTCCTAATTTCATAACGCAAACACATGACACCAACATCACCAGCAGAGCTGCTGTAACACAGTGCACCAGAATGACAAGCAGGAGAAACCCTGTTCAACTCACCACCGGCCCTTCTACAACAGCCTAGAAAGCAGAAAACTCCTACGTGCCATTGTCCCTTTCCTTTCGTCCCTCACCTGATGTGGTATGAATCATCATCATCATCATGGCAACCAGGCATGATCATGGCAACGACTGTCATGTCTGATTTCATTAGGCAAACACATGACGTGAAGTGGTCTGGGTCTCTGTGGTAAGCATCATGTAACACATTGACAAGACTTCACCACTTACTGTACAGTAACTCACATTGTACATACTAAAAGTGCTTCTATCGTAGACACAGTAGAGCCCCGTTTCCAGTCCAATAATAGCTAAAGCATCCTCAGAAGAAACCCTACTAACCTCCATCATTACTAATTTAAAACTGTATTATACATACTTTCTTTTAGCCTCTTGATGCAGCTCGATGGCATGAGAAGCATCTGCCAAACGACGGTGCAATACCAGGACCTCCCATCAACATGCTCTCTTGATCATACTATGTAATTTAAAGAGACAGCTGTGAAGATACACTCCTCAGGCTCAGTGACAATGGTGCATAGATGCTGCTGGTGGTCGTTTCTTCTCCAACATGACTGCCACATGCAGCAGTGGTCACTGTAGTACGACAGCTGGCCAGTGCCTTAAGTTACAGCCCCCCCAGGGGTTTACTTGGAATGTATTATGCGGATGAAGCTGAGCTATATAAGGGAGTTCCCTTGACTGTACTGTAAGCATGTTGACATCTAACCCCACCTCACTTTCAGATTTACAACCTTGTTACCTCCACTCAGGCATCCTGGACCCCCACTTGTCCCATTTGTTGGTGCTGATGTCCTCTGAGTGATGAATGCATATTTCCACAGACCAGACACACTGACCCCTGTGACAGCCAGCATGTAGTACATTTCCTGCAAAAGCTGAGCTGCAATAAGGTTCAGATCAGTGGAAACACAAATAAATCCCATATTGTCGACATTCATTCACATCCAGAGAGCCCATCAGCTTGTTACCATGTCCTTGATGATCCAACACATCTATCTGTATGCAGTTCAACTTAGATTGTCATCTCTGCAGTGGAGCCTCAGTAAAACTGTCTATTTCTAAGTCATCAGTGCCGATTCCTCCTGATGGGATGGCTTCGGTGCTACTAATCTGTGAGAAGTCGTGTGTCTGTCTCATCCTAATGCAGACACGCCCGGGCCATTTCCACATGTGCTCCAGTCTCAGCATTCCACCAAGCTGTCACTGTTTCTGCGTCTTCATTTGGAACAGCATCACCAGGTATGCCACGGCTATTTTGGGAGGTGTAATAGACCGTAACAAAACTAATGAATGAGGACTGAAGATCTCGAAGCATCCTTTGTCCGCTGGACTCTCCTGGTCAGCGATCATAACGTCTGGTATTACACATAGAGCTATTTCTAGTTTCCCCAATCTGCATTTGAATACAGTCCACGCGTGTCAGAGGTGCCGATTGCACATTACCACACACGGCACGCGCGCGCGCGCGCGCACACACACACACACACACACACACACACACACACACACAGTATCACTTACCGAAAGTGGGACTAATGAAGCAGATGCCAGAGGCTTGATCCGTTTTCACATGATTCCGTCCGTCCGAACACGGAGCTCAGTGGATGGATTCAACATCCATTTATTCCGAATCAAAAGGGAAAAAAACACGTATCGGTCTTGTCGAGGCTGCAGACAAAAATCCAACGAAGGTGATAAGCGACGATCTGCCGCTCAAGTGTCATCAACCAGAGACGGAGGAGAAGGGGGGGTCCTCCCGTTACCTGCGTACAGACGAGACCCCACCTTAAATCCCTTTACAAACCGACGTGAGTCTGGCGGACAGAAAAGCCGAAGAGGACCGACTGCTCCGAAGAGTCCGACGTCTACGTCCGATCAGCGATCAGCGGGTTCCAGCGCCCCCCTCCCTCGCTCTCCTCCCCGTAGGCGTACGTGTGGTTCGTTACGCACAAACAGCCCGCTGGACACGGACTGTGCGATCCATCCCACGCAGGTTGAGACAGGACGGAGCTCCGACGGCGGAGGGCTGGCGTCACGTCCAGGTCAAACCTCCGTCCAGACTGCAGATCGCACAGCGGCAGTTGTCGGCCGTCACGGGGGCAGTTCGCAGTCAGAACTTGAAGGAAGAAATCCCACCCATGCAGAAATACCGCGCGCGTGCGCGTGTGTACTTCCTGTCCGACACGTCGCCGTTCGATTTATGCACAGTTCCCGCTTCTCAATGCGGTGGGTGTGATAGGGCAGCTTAATTCTGCCTTGTCCCAGAACAAGAATGCGCCTCTGCTCATACTGCAGACGTCACCTGCTCAACAAGAGCAGAAGGAAGTGAATGTATGTGACACGACATCATGTCTGGAGCGATGACGGCAGGACAGGGATGGCACCTTCCATTGTCCGGAGAGCACTGCAGCAACGTGAAAGATTTATTCTGGACTGGGAAGAGGTTCTTCGGGGTTTTGGAAGCACACGAGGATGGGCTGGAGGTTCCGCACCGCATGATCATGTGCATGGAGGCGGGAGGGAGGTGTCTCTCGAGCTCCATGCAGAAATGCACCCCCCTAGGGCTTGTTTGTATCCTGACTGTAATGAATTCCCTTTAATTTCCCGATCCTATTCATAATAATAAGCAGCACTAAAACCCGACCACCTACATGTGTCAGACAAACACAGAGCTTTGCTTTGCTTTGGGACAAACGCTCATCTTGGCAGAGATGAATGGAAACAGGATCTCCAGCTTATAGAAAAAAATAAACATGGATATCCACCCACCAGAAAGAGGAAACAATAGATAATCTGTTGTGATTTGCAGAAGAAAACCTTGATCACAAGATGTGCCTGAGAGGAGGAACACACTTTCACGTTTTCATTTCATTTTTGTGAATATTCATCCCCAAGTGCATTGTTCGTTGGCGTGGATGCAGACAATATAAAGTTGTTTTTATACGACTGTTGCACTTTCAGATCATCTATGTGTATTGGAAGTAACCAAAGTTGTCCAGGAAGTCTATTCAAGCTTGCACGATGATCCCAGCAAGTTGGAAGTTCAAGGGGGATTGATTTGTCTCCTTAAGAATCCTGATGTCCTTTGAGCAGCATGTGGATCAGAATGTGTGTTTCGGATCAGAACATGCACAGATAGTGAGTGCTGATGAAAACAGCCATGAAGGAAGGCCAGTCTGCTATTTATATCATGCTGCTCTCCATTGGGCAAAGCTCCCTCTCTCAGTAATGCACTGTAAAAGAGATTGATTAGAGTGATACTGAGAGATTGTCTGTCTTAACTGTCTTCTCGTGCCAAAGTGATGAAATTACCGCACATTGGTCTTTGAAAGCATGATGGTCAATTAGGTCAGAATGATCTGTCCACTCTAGTAAAGAACCTGCCCATTCCACAAAGTGAAAAAGAAAAGAGAGGGGTCCTCACTCAGACCCAGTACAGCCAGTAATACCTTCAAGAGGGTGTGTTCAGTGACCTGGAAAACATTTCATAATGAAGTTGTTCTGGTTTGGGTGTTTGGGTGCAAGTGTTTTCACACTGTATCTGCCCACATGAAAATACCTTTTCTGACCACATTGTTACAAAAGGGTTCGTTAGATTATGAACTTTTTCCAAACATATTGCTCTGAATGCACTTCTATTTAAAAACTACACATGCTGACTTTTGATATAATTTTTTAAATTTCTGTTCATGTGTCTCTATCTAGGACTGTTGAGTTACCTCGTGATTTTGAATATTATTTGGTTAACTTAATATCAAATATCATGGAGGGACTGTATGAAATGATTATGCATATTTAATTAAATCATACTTGTCATTATCCATGTACAAAAAGAACCTTGTTCTGCTGTTCAATTCTTCAATGAGGTAATTACAAGCCTTCATAATTTTATATCTGTTAAATTGTATTGTTGAGAAATTATGATTCTTATTAATGTCATTTTCTTATTTTTCACACTTATTTCAGATTTGTGTACTCAACTGTGATTTCCACAATGTATTTTAAATTAAGAATATTTTCTTTTCTTTTTTTATAAGCCTTAACAAATTTCTAACCACACTTTCTAACCACCTTTCCCCCTTTGTGTTTGTTGTTTTGGATATTTCACTTATAAAAACAAAACCCACAAACAATGTCAAAGAAAGTCATGTACATGTGTGAAATAAAGAAATGAAAACGACCCTTCATAGTTGCCCTTGTTGCTTTTCAAACAAATTGCTCCAATTAATTTTCATTTGAGAAATTTCCATTATCCTCAGAGCACAAATGACCAATAATAAAATTTTCCACAGGGATTGGAATTCGAGCATTGACAGAGACAATTGCTGCATCATAGCTGTGTCTATGAAGTCTGTTCTAATGTTGTATTGAATGAGGACTTTGAAGGAAATTCCCCCATTTATCCAGTGGAGGAATGTATTTGATCCCCGCTGAATTTGTAAATTTGGTCATTTATAAAGAAATGAAGTCTCATATTTCTATGGTAGTTTCATTTTAATGGAGAAAAAACATGCAGATTAACCTATAACTCTTATGTAATATGTCACTGTGTAAAAGTACTTTACACGTAGGACTTGGGTCTGGAGACCTGCTAGGCTCCTCTATGACCTTCATATGCTGCTTCTTTTGCCACTCCTTTGTTGTCTTGGCAGTATGTCTGGGTCATTGTCATTTTGGGAGACCCATCTTGAGTGTTGGGGCTGAGAGAAAGAGGTTCTTGTCCAAGATGATACCACACAAAAACACAATGTTTCCACCTACATACTTAACTGTGGGCATTTTGTTCTCATGGTGTTCTCTGGTCATACCCAACACAGCTCCTCCTCCAAACACAGCATTTCAGGTTCATCTGAACATCACACTTTGTCCCAAGCCTTCTCTGAATCCTTTAGATGTTCACTGGCAATCCAGTCTATGTGCCTTCTTGAGCCGGGGGACCTTGCAATTTACCACAGATGTTCTTGGTGACTGCAGTCCCAACTCCTCTCAGATCGTTAAAATGCTTCCCTAACCTGTTCTGGACTGATCTCCCACCATTCTCATGATCATCCTCACCCCATGTGGCAAGATCCCCATGGACCTCCAGACGGAGGCCCTATTGTAGGGGTCAAGTACTTATTTCCTTCCATGACTTTCAGATTAACTTTTAACTATTATGTGATGTGTTTTTTTCTGGATTTTGTTTGATATGCTGTCTCTCTCCATTAAAATGAAACTACCATAACTATTTTAACTAACCATTTCTTCGTAAGTAACCAAATGTGTAAATGCAGTAGGAGATCAAATATTTATTTCCCCTACTGTATATTTAGTTTTATTTGGTTTATTTTTGGACACTACATTTACATGTGAATACTGAACTGGGAATAAATAAATACAATTTTCTTTGAAGAGTAGAGATAAGAATATTGTACCATACTGGGTCTCTTTTTCCCAACACAGTGCTGGTGTCAGTTCTGGGTTGGCTAGAGCCCGTTCAGTGTTTGATCAAGGAATAAGTTAGAACAAGTCTTTCTTATCTGTGTACATACCGCTTTTTTACAATAGCTCACTACATCGAGTCTATGCTTAACTTGCTCCTAATATGTGACATAACTGGTTGTCTTTTTTTTCCATCTGTTAGGCAACCTCCATCCCTTAGGTAATTGTTGATTCAAAAGTAGTAGACTGTTGCTATAGTTCAGCAGTTTTCCTGACATGGTTCTTCAAAGATGGTCAAATGTAAGACCTGTTACATGACATAATAAGTTCATCCTTGACTCCAATTTCTAAGAAATTCCCTCAAGGAGATTCTGACATACTCCATTAATGAGAACGTGATGGATAGATCAACTCAGCGCATAATGCTTCCAGCCCTGGCTTTTGCCAATGGAAATATGTAATAAAATATTGTCTTCAAGTAGAAAAATATCTTAATGTTGCATGCAGAGCCACTGTGAATTGGAGCACTTTTTTAACACACACAGAGAGATATGGAAATATAAAAAACCTTTCACCTTTACATTAAAAGTACAGATGAGCTAAATGGAAATGGTACGAGGGTCTCTAACTAGTACTGAAAATCATGGCTGTCTTTAGTGTATCATCAAGTGTATCCTTGGCTCACCTCTACTCGGTTTGGTTCTATTCAGGGGCTTTTCTGTTACAAGTCAGTACCTCTTCCGTGTGTGTATAGTGTTCTCATCAAAGCATAAAGGCTGTGGATTAAACACCAAACTAAACTCCACTTAAATTGAAGTGATGAGTCGTCGTTGCAAACTTTTTTTATTAGTGACTCTTTCACAATGACATGGAGTGGAAAACTGCAAAAAATAAACACAAAACCAATCTTGCATCATTTCTCCACAAACTTGTCTATATAGAATATAAAGCCATACTTTGTAAACAGAACGGTAAAAACGTTTTTAACCTTAATTTATTAGTCACATTTGAATCTAATAATCCTTTCATAATCCTTTAATATTAACTTGAACATATACATAGTCGACTTAAACAACTGACAACATTGATTTATCAGAGGATACAACTGGATTCAGGTGCTGCACATATGGCTTCCCTGCATTTCCTGATCTGACTAACAGGATATCATGTGATATTAAATGACCTTGTATGACCTCAGTGAGGTCACCAACTCCAAACAACATGGAATTCAAGTCCGACTTGTTACTTGTCTTCTGGGAGAAGTAGAACGACTTCTGCAATGGGACTAAAGAATGTTCTTACAGCACCCTGGTTGGGTGTTTTGACCTCAACCTTTCGGACTTGACCGTCTTTCCAAGGAAACGTGGTGATAACTCTAGCCATGGGCCAGGAGTCTTGTGCTGCCTGTTAGTCTCTGAGCAAGACCACATCCACAACTTGTCGGTCTCTGCGACGTGTCATCCCTGTCTGCGTTGCAAGCAAGGTAGGTATTCATGTCACCAGTGGGTCCAAAACTTGAACTTGTCTCCACTGTCTTGTATGCAGATCCTTCTCGGAGAAGTCACTAAGAGGTGGCGAGGCTTTGTGTGAGAAGCAGCGATGGAGAGAGGATCAAGGGGTTGTCCATATCTGTGGACACGGGTACAAGTGGTCACATGTTTATAATGGCAGTGACTTGAACCATTGATGTTGAGAGGAAAGGAAAGCGGGCGTCAGTTGGAGCAACAAAGAATCCAAGATTCTTCTCACAGTGCCTGTCGTTCTCTCCCAACAGCCTCCCATATGAGAAGAGTGAGGTGGGTTGAACTCACAGACACATCTTTGTTCACTGAGGCACTTTTGTATACTTGTGTCCTGTTGGCCACTACTTATTCCGAGTTCTTTGATTGTACCAAGGAAGTTAGTTCCGGAGTCGGACCACAACTTCTTGGCTGGACTTCAAATTGAAAAGAAACACCTGAGTGCATTTATGCAACTTGATGCATCCATACATTCTATCAGCTCAACGTGGACTGCTCTTCAGCTCATACAACAGAACATGATAGCCCATCTCTTACTTTCTGCATGTCCTCCATGGGTCTGCCTAGCTGCAACTGACCAAGGACCAAAAACATCCAGACCCATGGAGGACATACCTAGGGACGCTCAGAGGGTAGGTCTCCCATGTGTTGTTCCTCAAACTTCCGTCACAGTTGCGAAGTACTGAATTTATTCCCTCTATTTAGATCAATGGCAGACAAAAAGAGAGACAGACAAAGACAACGTAAAAAGAGACAAACGAACAAATCAATCAACAACTGTATGTGAGTGGGTTTTTTGTTCTTGATTTGCACGGTGAAATGGAATACGTCATAACGCCCGGTGTATTACCAGATGCTGGAGGCAGCAGATTTACTGGCCGAGGACAACATACCTAAACCTCACTGAGGTGGACTGCAGGCTGAAGCTGAGTCTCTCTCACCAGACAGTGACATCTGCCATTTCCTGTCAGCTAATCTGGAGACCAATGCCAACACTCCCCATACCCTCCCCACTGGAGTAAATGTCACTGCTACACTTTATTTCTTTGTGAGTGTGTCATTCAAGCATCCTCTGAGTGCAATTGGAGGCATTTCCCAACCTGCCATAAGTCCGGCCATATATGCAGTCACATCAGTCTAGTCCAGTCTAGCCTAGTCCAACATGCAAATGAATTCATTACATTTCCCAGGATTCCTGCCAGCCACAAATGGACCAAGCAGGAGTTCTAGGCAAAATATGGGTTCCCTGGGGTCCTGGGAGCCATCGATTGCACTCACGTGCAACTACGGGCCCCATCAGTAACCGTAATGGAACCTACAGCATCAATGTCCAGGTGATGTGCGATGCATCGTGTCAAATTACACATGTGTACATGAAGTATCCTGGATCAATCCAAATCATATATCCAGCCTACAACAGTACGTGCTCTGTCCTTGAACAGGAAACACACAATGTAACACACTAATTGGACATACGTTTGGAATGCTACAAATGCTCTTCAGATGTTTGGACAGGAGGAGGTACAGTAAAGTACTGTCCTCAGACCGCCGCAGCATTCTTTGTGGCATGTTGTGTGTTGCATAACATTGCCATACGGCATGGCTGTCTCCTGGACCTAAATGAGGACAGAGTACAGGACTTAAGAAGGCGTGAAGTAGAACTGCATGCGTGATGCCAATTAACCCAAATACGCCGGCAGCAGCACGGGAGAGGAGAGATCAGTTGGCAGGGGAGCTGCTGCAGCTGGTAAGAAAACAGAATATTTGCTTAAGCCAAAGCCCACACGTTGCACTTATTTGAACATGTTATACTAAATCATATTATATTGTTTCAAGCACTCTGAGGTTGTCTGCCTGACAAGAGGACACAGGTGCAAAGACAAACACAGCTCTATAAGTAACTTTGTTTCAGTACATTTTTTTTCTTCACCTGACAAGCTGTCTTTATTCTTTAATGCTGGCCTTTTCCCCCTTTATCTGACGAGCTTTTGTTTTCTTGCTGTTGTGTTTTTCTTATTTTCCTTTACCTGACAAACTATACTAATGGAGAGAACAGGTCTGCAGCAGGATCAGCACCTTGGAGAGTGCCGCAGCTTACAGTCCACAGTGCAGGAAGTCAGGAAGTCACAGTCGCTTAAATGCATTATTACAACTAAATGAAAGAAACGTTTGCACACTTTTTTGTTCGTGATTTAGATGTTTGTGTTTAGACATTAACTTCTGTTCTGGTACATGATTTAAACAGGTCTGAACAATATTTTACAGTTATTCTGTGACATTTTTTGTGTTAGGGATCAGGTTTCCATACTTTCAATACCACTACGCTGATTTTAACCAGTCGACTATGAATGATCACAACCACTTTGAAGAATGTTGAAAAGGGTGTTTATTCACAAAAAAGAAAATGGAAACACAAGGTTTATCAACAAAAATGGAAACAAGGTTTGTTAACACAAATGGAAACACAAAACTGGATGGTGTGACGCAGGCAGTGACCGGGTGGTATCGGTGTCTATGTCACTGGCTCAGAGTAAATCAACACACACAGCATAAAAGAAAAGCTTTATTTCCACCTGAAAACACACTTTTAAAATGATGTCTTTGAACCGATGCAGCTGCAGCTCTAAATCGACACCAAAGCATAGCATAATATGTGAACGTCATCTCTGCCAAGTTTGATCCTGATTAAGTGAGACAGAGCAACATCATAGTGGTTTTATAGTGGTAGTAGCTCCAAACTATTTAAACTATTTAAAAAGTTTGTTTACACATGGATTTACTGTTATTGTTGCCTTACCTTTAACACCGACCTCTAATCCCCCAAAACTCTCAATGCTCTCAGGAGTAAGGGTCGATGTGACGATGTCCTCCGCTGGTGTGAGGTCATCTGCTGCAGGTGCCCCTCCACCTGTGGAGTGGAAGTGTTGACAGTTGGCAACAAGCTTTTGCTTCCCCCTTCTTCTGACATCATGAAACCTCTTACAGCAGGGGTGTCCAAACCGGTCCTGAAGGGCCACCCGTCCTGCAGGTTTTCCATGTCACCCTGTTCCTACACACCTGACTCAAATCAGCAGCTCATTTTCGGGCCTCTGCAGAACTTCACAGTGACATCTAAAACCTGCAGGATAGGCGGCCCTCGAGGACCAGTTTGGACACCCCTGTCTTACAGCATTGTGTGGCATTTCTGGTGATGCCAGAAGATGAGGAAACGCTCACTGCCACCTCCGCCTGTTTGACATCCGGGGCCTTGGGGGCAGTCAGATCTGTCTCCTCAGGGTTGAACCGCACAGTTCTGTCACTAGTTATCCCCTGAGACACAGGCGATGGGCTGGGCAGTAGGTGGGCTTATATTTAAAATTGAATTGAATTGAATTGAATTGAGTGTGTAGATGTGTCATGGCCCCCCCGAATCTGTAGATCGTAGTCAGCAGTAGGTAAGTGTAGGGAATTAACTTTCTTTGTTCTCAAAATTATGTGAAAGGTATCACCTCTTTAGCTTCTGCCATTTCCAAAACCTGTGCTTCCACTTCTGCTTCAAATTGTAGCCGTAACACTTCTAGTTCTTTTTGTTTTTTTGAACTGTATTTAACCTTCTATTCTCTTTTTTTCAGCTTCTCTATCACTTGCCTCCAAATGCTTGTTAGCTGACTCTAGCTTGTGCTTTAATTGCTGAGTTGCGTACGCTGTTCTTATCTTTGCCACTTCGGCCTCAGCCCTGGCACGTCCTGCTGTGCTGGCTGTGGAGGCAGATGTGCTTCTCGAGCTCGATGTTCAAACGAAAGGTGCTCTGTCCTGAGTTGTTTAACACATCTAGATGTAAATACCATGAAAAATAAGCTGGAATTCAGATTTTTTTCTTATATTCATATTTTGATCTGAAACCCAAATGTCTTCAGGATACAACAAAAACAAAGGAATTGACCTTTCTGTTCCAATACTTCTGGAGGGGACTGTTGAAAATGGCCCGATCAACAGGAACAGCCGCAGAGTAATACTGACAACACAAGCAAGATAACTTGATATATCTTGAAGATGTAGGGGAATGGAATAAATGTGTTATTTCCCAACAAAGATTTAGTAAACAACATGGTTTTCAATTGGAAATTACATTTTACACTTTCCTGATAGAGCAGTTTAGATGGTATCTCATGTGGTAATGAGACATGACATGTTTCATAAATACTACAGTAGATACTGAAGTTTGGCTGGACTTGAAAAGAAAATATTGAAAATCCAATCATTCCACCCATATCGTGATTTCGACTGATATTTTTTTTATG
Source organism: Aeoliscus strigatus (assembly GCA_901007665.1). Lineage (NCBI taxonomy): Eukaryota > Metazoa > Chordata > Actinopteri > Syngnathiformes > Centriscidae > Aeoliscus > Aeoliscus strigatus. The sequence continues at coordinate 61,970 of CAAKHB010000954.1, forward strand.
TATTTTGATTTACACCAAGTATTATATACCTAACCTTATTTAACCTACATCAGTGGATTCATTGACCAGGAAAACATACTTTTACCATTTAGAAATACACTGATATCATTTTAGTGCAATAGTCAATGACTATTACAGTTAAACATCCACTCTTTTGCAGTCAGTTCTCTTCTGGATATAGCGCCATAACGATTGAAGATACAACATCTGTTCTGAGACCCTCAGCTACAATCCGGTGTCGGTTGCATGTCTTTATCGTCATTTGTTGCCTTACAGTGCCTGAAAAGCCACAAGCACTATAATATTTGCTGTTCTGGATCAGAGCATCCAGAATTTTGACAGGATCTGCATAAATCTTTGATATATTAAAGAACCTATGGCAAACATATGGTGTATTTTTTTGCCAAGCAATCTGGCCATTAAATCGTGGAGTTACACACATATGCTGAAAATGGCCCTATGTCACAGTGATAAAGAATCGTTCAAAACATTCCTGGATTCAGATGTATCCATAATACTTCCAAACTCCTCTGTTCCTCGTCCCATCAGCAGCATTTCCTGAAAATTCCAATAAAATACGTTCATAACTTTTCATGTTATTTTGCTGACAGACAAACAAATGCAGGTGAAATCATCACCCCCCTGGTGGAGGTAATGAAGAAAAACACTTAGAAAATGCCAGTATATCGGAACATGAAACAGAATATAACTTTGTATAATTAAAGACCTGACACTACTCTTATTAAAACAGCTCTAAGGTATTTAAATGTCATTCATTCGTCTTGGGTTACGACCTCTACAAAGGACAGATCCAAAGGTCTTGCTATTACTTTTATAGTGAACTTTATATCACATCCTTCGGTACTGAGATACATTTTCAAGGGCAATAAATGTAGGAGAAGCTGACACGGGATGTCTGGCCTCTTTTAGCAGAGTGTATATAATATTTTTGACACCCTCTATCTTAATGGGTCGTCTGGAGTCAGTAATTCATACATTCAAAGAACACTCGGTTCCACAAGGTCATGAACACCTCCATCTGATTGACACTTAATGAATCTATTCAAGCAAGTAATACAGCTTTCTTGAAATGACTTGTTCTTGGTAAATGCAGTCTGTGGCATCTTGAATTTTCTCTCTGTCACTGAGTTCACATTATTATTTACTTGATTATGAACTTCGGAGGAGTTCCAAGGTAATGCTGGGTATTATTTCCATGCTACAGCTTTTAGACAGATGATCAGTTCATGCTGACAGTTTACTGCACTTCTGTAATGTTCGCCTCACAAATTCCCATTTCACTTTGCTTTAATTACAACTTGATCTCTGTATCAACTAAACAGCAATCTGTGCATACCATGAATCTAGTATGTTCATATATCATGATTTCATACATATTCAGCATATCATTTCCACACATACATGTTTGAAAATCAGTGAGTGACAGCCATCACTTTTAACTTACAGGTTTTTGAATCCACTTTGAGGCAATGGGAAAACGACCCAGTACACACTATTAACATATTATCACATTGAAATGGTAAGAATAACTGAATTTCACCACACACTGGGCGAGCGGCATTAGCATTCAAAACCAGTGTATCAGGGATTACTATTTGCTCTATTTTGGTTTTTAAAAATGCTTAAGGGTAGGTTTGATTCATCCCGGACTCGACACTGAATTTTTGACACTTTTTTTCAAAAATCTTAAAAATGAAAGATGCTGAAAAAGACCCGCATGGCACATGCTTCTGGGTTTGTTTGTTTGTTTGTTTGTTTTATCCTTTGATTTTTCTAAAATCAGTAACCTACTCAAACAATTGATTTTGAAGTACCATGACTATGCAAGTCAATATTCACCATTTGCTTTCAAACCGGATTTTAAGGACTCAGGCATGCGTGGTTCATGTCATGTCAACTGCTCGTACTGGGGAAATATTCAGAGAGAAAAACTGTAAAACTAAGATGATTGTATTTAAACCCAACAATGTTTCTGTGCATCGATATCACACTCTGTAGGTCTGCATGTGTGCTGTGGTGTTTTCAACTCCCAATCCTGCCAAAAGCTATTTTTATCCTCATATTTCAGTGTTTGTGTATGAATTTAAAGTGATTTCATTCAGCAGATTGTGTGTATGTATTTGTACATTTGTACATGATGGTTTCCTCTTTGTATGGAATAGATCAAACGTGTTTTGTCTGTGATGTAAGTGGCCAGAAAAATAAATGTTATCTCAGGGGAGAAAAAAAAAATCAGCAGTAGCATTTACCATGGCAACAGAGCATTGGACACATTTTGATGAGAACAGCAGAGACACTGATTACGAGAGAAAATTTGCTACTTCACTTGCAAATGAATAGTCTGATTGCCCCCACACAAGCATTGCTCATTTGTTGTTTTTAACTATTTTTCCTTCCATTTGTTAGTATATTGAGATCATCTGTAGCGTACTGGTGTGGGGATGAAGGGCTCAGTGTAGGCTGCTGTTGCTACAAGGGTAATGGCGTTGGCATAGTGACACTGCGTGGACACAGCTTTGATTGGCAGTACAGGAGGATGAGGCACGGAATTTTTTTTGTACTCCATTTCAAATTGCACAAGAGGAGGTGGCAATCAGCACAGCACTGCAGCTGTCTGCAGCTCACTCTGCTGCTCGGCAAACAGACCGCTGACAAAAATAAGCATTTACAGCACGGATTCAAAGAGCATCTGTCAAAACGGGTGGAAAAAAATGCTGTTTACAGGCCATGTCTTTTTGTGCTGAATACACAACTCTCAGCTGCACTATCAGATCATTGTTCTGTAAGAGTCTTCATCATCAAGAAATTGATGACCGCGAACCTTTGCTGACATTCACAGAACACTTCATCAATTTGTTTCCAAAAAAGAAAACTGACACAGAATCACAATGTATGAATGAATGAATGAATAGTTGTAGCAAGTAAAACGAGGTTTCTTAATTATATTAAGATTCAAATGATATATTATGTTAGTTAATGTTATATTACATGTAAGTACTGTAATAACTACTGCAAATAAACAGATTGTCTATAGTGTAATGTAACACCTGTTTTTCTTATTGCCCTCACATGTAACAAACATTTCTGACAGATGTGTTCATGCAGTTCATGAATATGACATCGAGAATGTATAAACATTGTGAACGTCCATGTCTCAAGCATCACGCCTGAGCCTTATGTGACTGATCTGAATGAAATCCTAATGGAATCATGTAGATTAGAGAACAGAGCACAGAAAGGACTGAATGGATCTGGAGGTTGTCATTGTGTGAGGTGATGTAGGTGAATCTCAAGGCTCCACATCATGGTGTGGTTCTTTGCAGCCCAGATGAATGTTAAGGTTCAGTGGGTGAATGGAATGGAGGCTCTGAAGGCTGAGATTGAAGTGGTATGCTGACTCATACACAAGGGATGGGTGTTGTCTAAACAGTAACCTGAGCATGGCTGATGCCCCAGAGCTGCTCTCAAACGCCTCTTTTTCAGGTCGACTCTCAAAGAGTGTGTAATCAGTGCAGACAAGCTGGCTAAATCATTGGTGAAGTAAAGGTCAGAGCTACTGGTCTGTTACCTCGTCTATGAGGGCAGGTAGGTGAATGTCAACGCAGCCTGAATTACAGGGGAACAGCCTCGGGATGGAGGGTGAGTCAGCCCCTAGGGCAAACATTTACTTGACTTTACTTGTCTTCAGTGGTGCAATACTATATAAAACAAAACGGATTATGCCCAAAAAAACAGCAGTGACTTTACACAACAGAAACACTGCTTGGCTTCTGTGGTACAACAGCATTTGAAAAATGTAAGTTTATGAAAAAAAATTCCACTAATGTCTTACAAATACAAATATAAATTTAATGTATATAACTAGTGTAAACATGTTTTTGACGTTGAGTCACAGATATTGCACAGAACAGCACATCGTAGCAGCAGCGTGGACAATAGGAGGGACATAAGTACAATATTGCACTGCTGATGTCGTACTTTATACATGGAGTAATTGGATTTAACATAGTGCTCTGTTCTGTAGCTCTGTTGACTGCTGTGTATATAATGTATGTTTGAAATCCTGACAGCTTCCCACTTATTCAGAAACACTCGTCATGTTACACGTCACAATATGGATTCATGGTATTTCATCCTAATGCGTGTCACTATGTTTTATTTGTCTACATTTTCGTAGTAAAGGGCACAGACATAAAGTTATTATTTTGCAATCCACTCGCGTTTCTGATTCTGAGTGTTTTCTTGTTGGACATGCAGAAAATTGTAAATGCACAATATCATTTCCACCTGTCAGTCTGAGCAGTTATAACTGAGTGCAGCTGCTGGACCATTGAGGCCGCCTGTTCAGAACTCTTTGTGTACTCTTTCTGTTTTTAAAAAGACCCAAACACAGGAAACACTGCTGAATATTATTATTCCGATTTTTCATCGGGCATGTTTTTATTTGGTATCTTGCGTCTTAAGCAAAATAGCAGTTTAAGAGCTGATCCGTATTGGTTTTAAGTTCAAAAGAGCATTCAAAGACAGGCTGCAGAGACTCGCTGATAGCCCTTCATACATAAATTCCCCTGTGCTGCAGTGGTGCTTGAGGTTAAACAGCTGTTGTTGCTCTTCCCACACATGAGCCAAGTGTACGTACAGGAAGAGAGACACTTGGAGTCCTGCAGCTCTGCGACTTCAGTAGATACCACTGAGTATCACCTTTGGTTCACACTCTCTTTTTTCCACTGTCATTTCACCAGACGTGCAACAGAGTCAGTTTGCAGCGATATCGCATTAATGTTTCAAATGACTTTTAGGGTAAAATGCTGCTTCTCTGTCACTTCTTGATGACAAAGTCTGCCCCGGCAGAGCTGAGAAAACATATGAGCCCAAGCAAGAACACGAACATGTTAATACCAGTATTATAAACATTTACTCATAATACATGTGGGCAAGCTTCAGCTGATGTTTAAATCCTTCTTTCGTGAGGATTCCATCGAGCAGTTAACTGTGGTAATGACATCTGAGAAGTGTGAAATCTCGCCTCATACCATGGCGGCAGTGCTGTAACTGCTTTATATGTCCACAAAGGCATGATGAAAATGAGTGTTGAAAGTGATGTGTGAGGAGATGGCCTGAACGTTTAAATGACTTTTTAAATGGTTGGTTGAAATTCTGAAAATGATCGCCTCGAAGTATCTGCATGAAATTATGTTCACTTATGACTAATTGGTTTTGAATGAAATGCTTTGAGGGAAATGAATTTGCGGTTGAAATTATTAGTTGAAATTATGCTCAATGACAACATTCTCATCCATTGTTCTTGTGCTGCCGTGACGAGGACTATGACTGAATTACACAACTGTGTAAGGTTCAAAGAGAGAAGATGTTTATTGTCTGTGCTGGTTGTGTACACACTGTGATGAAACAAACAAGTCATTCATCCGTAATTTGTACCAGCTTCTGCTTTATGTAAAGCAGATGGTGTGTTAATATCACAGCAGACACCATCGAACTTTAGGGCTCCTTAGGGCTCGCCAACTGGTGTCACACCGACACCACAGAGCAGCAGGGAAGAACTTTCTACATCTTATATTTCCATTCTCGACACCTGGCACAGCACAATTAACAATTCTACCGCCTATCTTGAAGCCCTACACTATTTATGAACTACCGACATGTGGCAAACATGTCGGTGTTAATTTCAACAGCAAATTCTATCTGTTCTACTATCTACTACTATCTACTATCTGTTCAAAAACATTCAAAAACAAATCAAAAACATTCAGAAAAATTATATATATAACAACTTTCAAAAATAGTCAGAAACAAATGTGTTGTAACGCTACTGCACAAGTAGATACAAGTAAACACAGAAAACCACCTCTGTGAATGTTCACGTACGTCCAGAGAAGTTCAGTGAATGGCTACAACTCCTTAACATTCCTTCTTGTCCTTGTTATCAAATGTGAAGTATGACCAGATGTCAGGTCTTTGTTTTTGTCCCAGACCTGGTTCAGACATTTCTGTTGTTCAGACATGCCGTTTGTCAGAGTTCTCTGTTTTGGTTTGGTGTCTGTGTTAGTTTCTTTTTTTCTTGCCTTGTGTTTCTCCTCCCCGTGTCTGGCAGTGGAGGTGTGGCCAGGCTGATTGGGAGCAATCAGCGCACCTGATTCTCATCGGCGCGCTGATTGCTCCTGCTCTTAAGCCGTGCTTTGGCTGCGCCCCACTGCCAGATTGTTTGTGCTTCCATGCCTTACTCTCCCGCCATTTGTTACTCTCGTCCGTCGCTTCCCGTTTGCCCTCTAGCTCTTGTTCCGTCGTGTTTTCCGGTTTCCGCCTTAGTGCGCGCTTTCTGTTTGATTCGGTCTGTGTTTCTCCCTCCAGTTTTTGTGGAGCGCCTTTTGTTCTCTTCGTGTCTCGTGTTTTCGCCCCTTGTGGTTGTTTTCTGTTTTCTCTCATTCGTGTCCTGCCCGCTCGCCACGGTGCAGTGCGTCCTTAGTTTACGGCTGATTTTCGGTTTGTTTGTGTCATCATTGCTGTGCTACCTGGTTGTGCAATAAACTACTGGTGGCTCTATCCTGATTCTCTGTGTGCTGTGCCTGCATCTTTGGACCCGTCCTCAAACCCCGGGCAGACGCCCGTGACAGTC
>CAAKHB010000955.1:10035-20069 GCA_901007665.1 Aeoliscus strigatus
ACTTAGCAAAGTCTTGCATCTTCTTGCATTTAGTCTAATGCAACACACACACACACACACACACACACACACACACACACACACGGAACTGTTGAATATTTCCATAAAATCCAACCCAATGTTAGCAATATTCATCAAATTCCAAATAGTAAATCATTCATCAGTGGTAAAGGACCCATTTTACACTTCAGACTGTGAATACATAACAATACATTATTATGTACATATTATTAATATAAATGTAAGAATAATAAATAATAAAGATTAAAGATGTATTTTTTAAAAATCTGGTGAAAACTGACATGGTCCAAATGACATTAAATGACCCAAAATGATGAAGGACATCTGATGACATACTCCATACTACTTACACAAGTGTTCATGCCCTTTGAACTTTTCCACATTCTGTCACGTTACGACTGCAAACTGATCTAGTTCATTGGAATTTGATGTGAAACACAGTTGTGAAGTAGAAAGTTCCACAGGTTGTGAACCTCTGTAAAGTATTCTGAGTACATCCAGTTGCCTCCAGAAGTTTCCTGACGATGGCTGAACGATCCAGCGTCGACCTAACGACTAAACAGAGTCGACCTTTGTGGGATCTGATCTCAATACGAAGACAGCTGTTCTGTGACGGCCTCAGAAGTCGCTGAAGAGAATATCAGGGAGCAAACAGCATCATGAAGTCTGAGGAACACTCCAGACAGGTCGGGAGGAAGTTGTGGACCAGTTTAGGGTTTAGGGTTCTGGGTTAGACTATAAAAAGATTTCCTGACTTTAAAATCATGAATAATTTTCTTTCTACTTCACAAATGTGTTCCTCTTTGTGTTAAAGAGGAACATAAAATTCAAAAAAACCTTGGTCACAAATCTTGGTCATACGTGGAGTAGGACCAATCATACATATGTACATCTGGTTCACTGATCCGTGGTAAAGTGTCGTACCAGGGTAGCGTGAGTGCTGCTGATAGAAGCGATCGACAGCCCGCAGCATGAGGTAGATGACCATCTCACTGTCTGGACTGTCCATACACGAGGCTGAGGAGACACTGCTGGGTTAAGAAGACCAGAGAACACCAGAGCAGGCAGCGTCACAGTCCCCCGTCTCCCACTTACTGATGTCATCTTTGTTCATCGTGTCCACGCTGTACTCTTCATCCAGAGACCTGCAGCACACCACCCTCAGAAAGGACGCGTTCTTACCTGGCAAACAGAGCACAGGTGACACCGGGAGTGGCACTGGAAGATTGGATTTCACTGTTTGAGCCGACTGACAGTCGATGTGTGTGATTCCTCTGGCTCCACTAGGACTAGACTCTGCTCTATGCTCCACTGTTCAGGCCATACAACTTCCTTTTTGCAACCAATGAACTCAGCCCCTGGTGGCAATTAGGAGGAGTGCAAGCTGGGTGCACTTTCACATTGGTTTATTTCGAGGACCGATGTCCTGCAAACATCTTTTACACAGTCTATGAGGAACTGTGAGCTGATGTCAACACACCAGGAAAGGATATGTCCAGGTTACTTACAGAACACTTTGATGTCCTTTTCAGAGATGCTTTCTGGTGGCTGGTGAAAAGAAAGAAAAATCCAAATAACTTCAAGTGTCCTTGACAAGCACACCGTCAAGCCCTCAGAGAGACTTCTAGATGGATTTCAGACACTGGATCCATTGTTCATTCACTCCACATTCAGACCCAGATGGTGGTGAACTACGTCTGCTCGGGGACACACCGACCACCAGCAGACACTCTACTGAAACAGGAATCCTCATGACTAATGACAGACGCTCTGTGTCGTAGGAATCCATTGGGAATAACAGTCTTTTTTCTTTTTCCTGTAATTTCATTCAAACAGTGAAACTCTGGTATATGTTCGATGCATTCAGACTTAACATGAAACTGACAAACCTTTTTTGTTCTAATTTTGGTAAAAAAAACAACAATCCAGTATCTCAGAGTTACAGTCTATAAACTGCACCTTTATTTTTCCACAAAAGAAAACAACAAATACTGCATCAACACCTTGGTTTCAACATGAAACATGTGCATTTGATCACTTTCACATGTTGAGGGACACCTGACTACATGAAGGTGTTTGAGTACATGGACAGGACAGCTCACCTTTCCAACAGACTGGACCAGACTTTCTAGGTGCTTCCAAACAGCAGCTGCATCCTGCATGGCTTTTTCCCTGTAGCTGAGATAAAACACGAACACACAACATGCTGACTTTGTTACGTGACGTCATTACGGGTCTGGTGAACCTTCTAGAAACGACTTACACATTCTGAAGGTTGATGAACTTCTGAGAGTCTGCTATCATATCTGGAATGGTTCCTCGCACAGGTAAGTTACCATTTCCTTCATTGTGTACAAACTCCTTGACAGCACGCAGCATCATCCAGAAGGACGACGTCTGGTGAAACACAAGAGAATGATTTGAAAACCAAAGCACCAAGACATCCTGTCTTAGACAAAACACACAGATACTGAACCTGTGATGTAATATTGTTGCATCGCTCATCATCAAAAAGATCTTCAACAGCAGTTGGGATCTGTGGAAACAAGAGGAGACTGAAGGAACCTGCTGAGAGAGCAGAGGGACAGACCCAGACGACTCCTGACGACAGAGAGTGGTGTTGGTGTTTGAATCTGGCACCTTGGTAGGATTCAAAGCAGTATTGACATTCTTAATAGCCTCTTCAAAGTTCTCTTCATCCTCTGGGACACCGTTTTCATTACAGAGGATCCCTGAAAGAAAACAAGTCAGGACTGTTAACCGGGGGGGGGCTGGAGCACAGACATACACTCTGTTCACCTTTTCGGATTAACTGTCTGAAGGCCTCTTTCTCCTTGTACGTTTTTGGAGGCTGACCGTTGTGCTACAAAGACAAAAGTAAGAAGAATGATGAATGATTCTTAAACCAAACTGACACTGAGGAGCCTACAGAACGGGTGTCGTACCTCGCTGAGCCACTTCTCAAGGTACTTGGCCACAATGATTATCCATGGAGTGTGGCTGTGATCCTGCAGTTGAATGAAATGAAACAAACCATATTAGTTGGCTTAAGATGTCATGAATGAATGTGTACGTGTGTGCCGACCCCAGAAATATGCACCTTTTTGTCCATGCTGTCAAAATCATAGGACTGAATGTGATTTGTGAATTCATCAAAAGGCTGGTCTAACCTCAGGTCCTCAAACGCATTGTCGGGGTGAGATTCAACCACTGCAGCAAAAGCAGTCAACACAGAATAGATCAAAAATAAACACTCAACACTGAGCCACAGCGTCTGTAAAGGTCAATTATTACTGGGATGTACCTGTATGCTCCTGCACCACAAGCCGCATGAAACCGATCAGTCCGTAGGTTTTACAAACTAGGAAAGGCACTGAGGCCCTCCACAGCACTGAGCCGAGCCTCAACAGTGTGCTAGAGGATGGAAAACAAAGGAGAATTGATGTGTGCGCACACACACACACATCATATATAAGTAACTATGTCTCATACCTTTCTGGTAGATGGACACCAATGACTATGGAAAACCTGTGAAAAAAATCTGGATCATTGTCCAGGAGCTTGTCTGGACTCTAAGGCAAATAACGACAAAAAAAAACAACAGACACTGTCACCATCTTAAAGACAATACTCCTCTTCCTTTTCTTCAGATGCATCAACATTTGGTTCCAGGCTGAGTCAAGACATACCAACCTCCTCAACGAAGTTTCCAGACACGTCACTGTTCAGTTCCTGCAGCAGCTCAGTGGCAGCCTGAGCTCGGTTCTGCAACAGATGGTCAGATTCTGTTCTGTGCACGCAAATGACTCAGAACGACTCAGTTAAATCATGGTACATCAGCACTTTATGAAACATTTTCAACATATCACAATACTGTATATTATATGTATATATTATGTATCATTTATTATATTTCTGAATTCGTATTTGATCGTCGAATACGTCCAACAGCCATAAAATCAGACTTAAGTTGTGAAAGAAGGTCGTTATAAACATTCTATTCCATCAGCCGGCACTAGGTGACCTTCATGCTCAGTTTTGATTAAAAAACAGCTCAAATACCTTTCCGATGCTGCTGTTACTGAGGAAAAAGCTGCAAGACAAGATCAGAAGGTTTGGAACATACAGGTACCAACAATCATACGAGTGTTGGAGCAACAAAAAATGGTTTTACTTATTTCCCACATCTTCTCCAGAAACGGTGTGTCCGTCAACTATGGTGAACGCTCCAATACCTGACAAAGAGAAGTCATCCCATCACAACCTGCTGGGATGTCACAGCACACACCACATCCATCATTCATTCATTCATCCCATCACAACCTGCTGGGATGTCACAGCACACACCACATCCATCATTCATTCATTCATCCCATCACAACCTGCTGGGATGTCACAGCACACACATCCATCATTCATTCATTCATCCCATCACAACCTGCTGGGATGTCACAGCACACACATCCACCCATTCATTCATTCATTCATCCCATCACAACCTGCTGGGATGTCACAGCACACACCACATCCATCCATTCATTCATTCATCCCATCGCAACCTGCTGGGATGTCACAGCACACACATCCACCCATCCATCCATTCATTCATTCATTCATCCCATCACAACCTGCTGGGATGTCACAGCACACACCACATCCATCATTCATTCATTCATCCCATCACAACCTGCTGGGATGTCACAGCACACACCACATCCATCATTCATTCATTCATCCCATCACAACCTGCTGGGATGACACAGCACCCACCACATCCACCCATTCATTCATTCATCCTATCACAACCTGCTGGGATGACACAGCACCCACCACATCCACCCATTCATTCATTCATCCCATCACAACCTGCTGGGATGACACAGCACACACCACATCCGTTCATCCATTCTTTCTTTCGTTCACCTGGAAGCACAAGGTTTTTCAGGATCTCCGTTCCAGTTGCGGTGGCGTTGATGAGACAGACGTGGGCATTCTCCAGGGCCTCCTGGCCATGGTCGCCCCACAGTCTGTAAGCACACAGAGGATCATATCAATTATGTATGTATTACCTGTATGCTGCTAGCAGGCGACAATGACAGCCGCAGTAGCATTAGCTGCCCCCTGACTCTATATCGACTTTCTCCTTGAACACGGTGTGGATTCGGTATTAAGACAATCTAGAGACGTGGGACGTGGCAGGAAGCAGGAGAGAAGTTCAGCTGATAGTAAAAGTATTCGTTAAATTAAGAGCAGAAGTCCAGCGCATACAGGAAGCGAGCTACTGTTAGCATGCTAACGTTAGCACGCTGACGTTCGCGCTCACGTCTCCGGTTGTTTGTGGACAAAGAAACGAAGGTGGTGAAACGGTGGTTTCACCGCATCTACGACGGAGCCGAGCCCTCTGTTACCTGAGCTGCCGGTCGTATTTCTGTTCTTTGGAGGCTCTGGTGGCTGCCATGGCACCTTCCTCAGACTGACGTTCGTCCAGACACAACCACAATTTGGCGTTCGCGCCCGCACATTCGACACAACTGCTGCCAGTTTGTTTGGTTCAACGGGAGAAAACAAGAGAATGAAACCATACAAATCGGACAGGTTCTGTACGTGTTTTAAACATTTATTTCAGTAGTCAGTAAAGCTGATATGTTGTCCATATTTAAATGACTGTCACTTTAGACAAGTCACGATCAGTGACTGTGTGTGTGTGTGTGTGTGTGTGTGTGTGTGTGTGTGTGTGTGTGTGTGTGAGGGGGCGTGTCCGTTGAGGATTACCGACCGTCTCTCCTTCATAATGATGAGCTGCACCGGCTGTGGTGTCCGTGTCGGTGCTCCACGTGCGCGTCGGTGAGCAGAACGTCAGTTCGTTGGAATCAGTGAACGATGACCGGGAACCGCTGGGGATACGGAGAAGAAGACGGTAAGGAGGTCTTCACAGGCAGCGAGGCTCTGGAGGAGCGGTGAGGAGCTGGTCAGGTGTAGGGAGCAGCAGCATTCAGGGTTCAGGGACCAATACTCGTCATCAAATCAGTGGATGCAAATCCAAGTTGTGTGGTTTCATTTCAAAGTGAAAGTAAACGAGTTATGAGTAAAGACCCCGACAACAGACATGCTCTTGCCACAGGAGCATTTCCTGGACTCAGGAAATGCTCCTGTCATCTTTTGATGTTGCGGTTTTGTGAAAGTGTGAAATGAACCCTTGTCTGTGATGTCACGTCTAAATCTAAACCAGTATGATCTTGTGTCCTTCTAGAAACAAGTAACCATAGTAACTAAAATGTAACCACTTGGAAGTGCTTTTACACAAAATGCTGCTTCAAGAAATTCCCACTTTTGGGATATCTGTGTGTCTCCCGAACAAATGAAGTGAGTCCAATAATTTGATGGTGTGAAAAGGCGCGATCATTCCTGTGTGTTCTCATGCTGGAGTCCGTAGTAAAAAGGCACAGGAAGATGGGTCAGTCTTCCATCTACTGTGGCTCAGGGGGTGAAAGTGGATAAAACAGTGACACCACTGCTGTGGTCTACATAAGGTCCGTCTGTATGGCACAAAAACTACCCCCTGGCCCGAGGAAGTCGTCAGTCTCCCATTGACATCGTCCCTCATCAGACTCCACACGACCCCAGTCTGAGCCCCATCGTCCTCAGCTATGATCAGTGCACGTCCGTCAACATCTCCAACAACGGCCATTCTGTGGTGGTGGACTTTGACGACTCGGACGAGCGATCAGGTGAGAAAAGAAAAGCGGGTATTTCCTTTTGAACTTTGACTTGATCGTGTCACTCTTGTAGCAGCCTGCCCCCAATCTTTCAGGGTTAATTTCACACAGATCCATAAATCAACCAGACAGTCGCTTCAAGGACAAAAGGATTTCTGATCTGTCGCTGGCGTCGGATCTAGATTTATCACCATGGATTATCAAGGCACACATTCCTTCTGTGGGGGTTTTAACATCAGTGCCTTGTTGGACTGCTTGGTCAGTGTTCAAGAGAAGTCTTGCCACTGTTTTCTAAGTGTTACTGTTCCATGAAATAATGCACCAAGTAAACAGTGACTAGAAGTAACTATGTTTGACAGCATGTAGCCGGTGGTTTACTGATGACTGTCTGTTGAGCTATAGATATCATCACTGTAGGTGAGCTCAGTGGTCTAATTATACGTTTGTTTGTTTGTTCTTTTGGTAAATCACCCCATTATTACCATGTGTGATGAGCTTTGCATTTCATCACCGTTTGTTTCTGTGAGGACACAGCAGTAACTCAAATGGATCCTTTCTCATAGGATTTGTCTTTAAATGAGATATTAAGGTAACATCATCACCTTTTTAACCAGCGAGTATACAATAACATCACAGATCACACTTACTACAAATGAAGAATTTGACCAGATTTTTTTCTTCCAGTCTCCATTTCAAGAAGTTTTTGTTCCTTTTGTCAGTTCTGCCAAGCTAAGTCGACCCAGGCTGGTGTGGCCTGTTTGTCAAGAGGATGTCAGCGGCATCACAGTGAATAACACTCAGATTAGGGTGGTGTGGCAGTCCATAGCCAACAGTCATGGGCCGTCATGTTGACATGAAAGTGCAATTATTAGAATGACCTTTCTCGTCCAGCAGGTGTGAATAGAAGAGTTCACAGGAAATAAAGGTGTATTTGACATCACACTGGCTGATGGGTTTTCAACAGTGACGGTTCCGTCATTGGTCGTGTCCCAGTCGAATGAACTGTGTCCCAGTCTAATGAACTGTGTGTGTGTGTGTGTGTGTGGATCAGAGCCGACGCTGGTGTTCGTGTGGATGCATTTGTTCATGCTCCTCTTCTTCCACAGTGATCCAGGGAGGCCCTCTTGACAGCCCTTACAGACTGAAGCAGTTTCACTTCCACTGGGGCGGAAAGGGCTGCCATGGCTCTGAGCACACTGTTGCAGGGAATAGCTATTCATCTGAGGTCGGTGTGAGAGTCTGAACACTCCACTGTGTGTTTACCCTAAGATGTGCTATTGTACAAAGTCACTTTAAAGGTGGAATTGCTGTGTATCCCTCCAGCTTCATTTGGTTCACTGGAACGCCGTCAAATACACAACGTTTGGGGAGGCAGCAGCGGCTCCTGATGGACTTTGTGTCCTCGGCATCTTTTTACAAGTGAGATGCTGCTTTTAATCGTGATCACGTCTGGTCTTTTCTTGTCAGTAACCCTGTAGACGTGAACTGTCAGTCAACCCTGTCGGAGACTGGTTGGCGATGCCTCAGGAGTTGGAGGAAGGCAGAAGTCATAAAACTGTATCTGATTCATGTTGAGGATTTTACGTTTAAATCTGCTGATGGAGAAGGAGAGGACGTTTGTAGATGGGTGTGGCGTTCATTAATATTTGTCTCAGTAACGTGTAACTTCCTGTGTTCTTGAGTGGATCCCCACTGGAGTGGTCTTCTACCCACAAAATCATTGAAGAGCTGAATAAGAATTTTGAGCTCAATTTTCTTCCAGTTACCACAAAAAGAGTCTCAAGATGATGTTTTGTGACAGACAGGTGACGACCACCGATGGCTCCACATGATAACCGATGCCCTGTACATGGTCAAGTTCAAGGTGAGCGACATGTGATTCAAGGTGTGTTTGTTCCGTCTCACACGAAAGGTTGTTTTCTTTGGCTCTGTTCCAGGGCAGCGTCACAAATTTCAAAAGTTTCAATCCCAAGTGCCTCTTACCCAGCAGTCTCCACTACTGGACGTACCTTGGATCACTGACCACACCCCCTCTCCATGAGAGTGTCATCTGGATCGTCCTGAAGGAGCCAATCACAGTGTCTGAGAAACAGGTGAGTCCCCTACAGACGTGAACTAGACATGAACATATTGACGGGGCGTCCAGGAACGCTTCATTACATTTCTGAGATCATCCTGCACAACAGCATGTGACCAGACCTTGGACTACTCTGCCTCGATTCCAGGTCATAGGTCGCGGTCTCTCCTAAAACGAAATGACCCTCTCCCAGCGTTCCTGGCTGCAGGAAGAGACACAGACTGTATGTCCTGGAAAGAACCGCAAGGAAGAAATAAATGTACTGTACCCACCGTACTGTACCTACTTTTGGATGAGAAGCGAATGACGTTGATTGATCAATCCGCTGACATCCATGTTCCATCCGCTGACATCCATGTTCATTCCAACCTGCTCCTTTTTGCCTTAAGGACAACACAGGACAGCATCATTGACGGGGACGCAGTATGTCAGGGTGGACATGTTTTGGTTCACCTCCCTTTTTGTCTACGTGAAACCTGGGGCCTGTACAACGAATCTCGATTAAATAAGATCAACTCCATTGATCCAGGACTGACTTAGCCAGACCGTGGCGATCTGGATCATCGGTACCACGAAGCTGGATATCAACCTGATAACTCAACCCAGGTTTGTCTCATCAAGACCCGTGAACATGCACCTATAAGAGGTGTGTTCGAGGCAGCAGACCAATCACAATCAGGAGCACATGAACGGGAGACAGAGCGCCTCCTGCTGGCCGCAGAGGTTAATGCTGAAAAAGTAGGAGGAGAAGTCAGTGATTGTAGAAAAGACAAACACTGTGGAAGCTGACAGAAGACGACAAAGCAGCTGATATGAAAACCCACGAGCTGTCAGGAGGCTGAGTATGGGGACAGAGGGGATTTGACGGACGGACTAAACAATAAAAACTACAGGCTCCAACGTCTGCTGTTTACTTTCATGTATTAAGGCTAAAATCAAACAGTGAATCAGTGGGAAAAAAAAACAGTGAAAAAAACCTTAGAAACAGTGCAAGCGAGTGAGCAAACGAGCTAGCGGTCAGTAAAAGGTATAAACAGGTAAAACAGCTGATTTTACTATTTCCCTCAAGTACCCCCTGACTCCTCCTCAGATGTGACGCAAAGAAGGAATCTACCTGGAACCTACAGTCTGAATCAAATCATCTGATGGATCAAAAATATCATCTCCCTCTTCAAAAAAGAGGGGGAACCCTCAGACACCATGGATGAAGTGTGGAGATG
>CAAKHB010000956.1:13161-42690 GCA_901007665.1 Aeoliscus strigatus
ACACACACACACACACACACACACACACACACACACACACACACACACACACACACACACACACACTCAGTAACCATAGTAACACTCAGAAACCATAGTAACACTCAGAAACCTTAGTAACACACTCAGGTGACAACTAGTACTACTGCTAGTACTACAAATACTACTACCAGCACTTATGCCGCTGCTATAACTACCACAAATTCTACTACTATTTTAACAAGTAACAAAATACTACTATTATTACAAATACTACCACTAAATACTCATCAGCAAAGACACCGCCAGCAGCTCTGTGTGTGATTACTAGTTAATACTGTAATTTCTAACGAGATAAATAAAGTATGCATCTACTGCTACAAATACTGCTGTTTCTACTACAACAGCTACTTGAGAACATGAGAATTTACTGTTGTTCCGTGAACCCGGTGAAGTTCCTCCAGTATTGAGGGAAGTCCTCAAACTGGAAGGTGTAGATGGAGATGAGCACCAGCATGGTATAGGCGACAACCAGCCACCAGAAGAGCTTGAGGAGCCGCCTCCACAGGGAGTAGCACACCTGCCAACGTGACACATTCCTCACACACCGGGTTCTGACCCACGGACCTGTGACCGGGGAGCAGACCCACCTGATACACACAGAGACAAAGCAGGAACAGAAGCATGTAGACAATCTTGTATCCGACCAGTTTTCCTGCGAAGGAGACCATGATGAACATCCCTCCGCACACGTAGATCCAGTACTTGGCGTAGCAGCTCATCACCATGTTGCCCAGAAACTTCACGATGGACTCGTTAGCAGCCTCTGGAAAGAAGGGGAGAAGATCAGTGAGGAAGTTCCACGTGGACTGGATCAGCTGATCCGCACGTGAAGACTCAGGAAGTTGAACCAGGAACCTGCTGTGGTGACTTCCTGGAGCGGAGCACTTATCCCCCCGTGGCTGAAGTTCTCCTTCACCGACTGATGTAGCAGCAGCCAAAAGGTCAACGTGAAGAGTAGCTGGAGGAGGACGGAGACAGGTCAGATTAGCAGATGAAATGCTTCTGAAGAGCCTGGTCCTGTACAGCTTGTAGTAACTGGAAAACCTGTAGAACCTGAACTACCTGTGGAACCCGTTCCTGTAGAACCTGAACTATCTGTAGAACCTGAACTACCTGTAAAACCTGAACTACCTGTAAAACCTGAACTACCTGTGGAACCTGTAGAACCTGAACTACCTGTGGAACCTGCTCCTGTAGAACCTGAAATACCTGTGGAACCTGCTCCTGTAGAACCTGAACTACCTGTAAAACCTGAACTACCTGTGGAACCTGCTCCTGTAGAACCTGAACTACCTGTAAAACCTGAACTACCTGTGGAACCTGCTCCTGTAGAACCTGAACTACCTGTAGAACCTGCTCCTGTAGAACCTGAACTACCTGTAGAACCTTAAATACCTGTGGAACCTGCTCCTGTAGAACCTGAACTACCTGTAGAACCTGAACTACCTGTAGAACCTGCTCCTGTAGAACCTGAACTACCTGTGGAACCTGCTCCTGTAGAACCTTCTCCTGTAGAGCCTGTACCTGCTCCCGTGTGGAGTGTCAGTTGGAACCTTCCGTCCTCACTCTGCTACTGAAGCAGGTTTGGTTGTTCCATGTTCCAGCTCACATAGCGATGGAAGTGTGAATGTCTCCTGTGATCTCACCAGCGCTCCGAGCCTCAGACACGGGTACTGGGCTCGGACCAGACCCAGCTGCCGCAGACTCATGGTTCCCACCGCCGCCGGCAGCTCAGGCTGCAGCTCCAGGGCCCAAATGTACTGAATGCAGACCAGAACCAGAGCGTAGAGCAGGAGGAACGGGGAGCACAGGGAGGCGGCGTGACGCCTGCCGGGGACAGGGAACATGACAGGAGGTGCTGTGATGGGGAGGTGCTGTGAGGAGGAGGTGCTAAGAGAGGATGGTGTGAAGGGTGGAGTGGGGAGGTGCTGGTGAGGGGGAGGTGCTAAGAGAGGGTGGAGTGAGGAGGTGGTGGTGTGAGGGGTGGAGTGGGGAGGTGCTGTGAAGAGGAGGTGCTGTGAGGAGGAGGTGCTAAGAAGTGGTGGTGTGAGGAGGTGGTGGTGTAAGGGGTGGAATGAGGAGGTGCTGTACCTGGCACGTACGATCCAGATGATACAGGCCCAAAGCAGCAGCACAAAGGTCAGCCAGCTGTGGTAGGTGATGCTCCACACCTGGACAGGAGAAGGACTTTAAAACACACACACACACACACACACACACACTGGTTCCTGCAGGAGCAGGTGATGGGGCGCTGATCGTCGTCTCCTGAGACTCGTCACGATCATTAAGGTGTGGAGATGAATGAACATGAGGGGATGAAGTGGTGAATCACCATCATGGCGATCAGAGCGCAGACGTAGCTCTGCTGCATCACGACCCTCCGCAAGAGGAAGAACGGACTTTCACTCTGTTGACTGGAGGCGCCATCTGCTGGACAAACAAGCACAGTACAGAAACAGAGTAGCTCTTTAATGTGTGAGTGTGTGAGTGAGTGAGTGAGTGGGTGGGTGAGTTAGTTCCCACACACTAGAAAATGAGAAAATATCTTTCACACATTTCCGTGCTGCTGTGGACCAGTGCAGGAATGTGACAGATGCAGGAATGAACGTCGGAATGGTGCAGGAGTGAATGTGTGAATTGTGCAGGAACTAACATGTGAATGGGGCAGACGTGTGAACGGTGCAAGAGTGAACATGTGAATGCTGCAGGAATGAACGTGTGAAAGGTGCAGGAATGAACGTGAACTAGGGATGTGAATCGACCACTGAGGCCGGTTTGATCTGTCAGTGATAAGACACAGTAACGACCCAGTGGCGCCCCCTGCAGCTACGATGCAATACGATTCATCCCTGTTCACGATGCACATTCATAAATGATTTGACAACTATTTGAATTCATAAAATGCGATTGAATTCTACAGAACCCATGACATGATTCAAAACGATTGGACACAATGCAAAGAGTTTACACATCTGGTTTGTAAGCATCGCTTATTATCCCTGTGTAGGATGAATTTAATCTTTTCTATGAATCAAACCAATAAATCCAACTGAAAAAGAAGATGAAATTCAATATGGTCCAGACATAAATCACACATTCATTCCATTTGTTTTAAATCTCTGACCACGCCACATCCCTTTTCATGCTTGCCATGTTTGTCACGCTGCTACATGATATACGTGGGTTAATCAATGGGAAGGTGTGAGTTAAACGGTTTTAAGGCAAGATGCAGGGTTCCTTTAAGCCGTTTAACGCACACTTACCCGTCGGTTAACACTGACTTACAAGTGGCACGGTGAATCACGGATGTCAACTTTTCCATCTTCCTTCTCAACAAATCTGAAGTATCTCTGTAGACTCGTGTGTCTTCGTTGGCTCTCCTCTTCACCTGTTTCTTCCCTCCATCCATTTGTCGCAGTGTACTAACTGCAGCTGAAACTACGCCTCGGTGGTTATGGTGCATTCAACGCCCCTCAAAAACACAGGTGCAGAGGAGCTAATCGATGTATTAACCGATATAACCATGGACGCGCTGAGAACGATACGTCGGTCAGTTCCCCAGCTGCTGTATCTGATGCACATTGAAGCCACAGGTGCAGATGCATCGCTGAGGTCTGTGTCGGACCACCGGTTCAAATCGGTGAATCTCTCCATCCCACAGTGAACGTGTGAATCGCGTTCTTACCTGGATTGGCTTCGGGGTCTCTGGGGTCTGTTGGTGCTCGGCTGTTTCCTGTTCCCACTGACAGTAGAGTGAACTGCGACAACACAACATTCATCCGTTCATCAGCAGCAGGCCACGGATGGACCACACACACGTAAAGGTGTGCGAGCATCTACCTGTGTGTCATCCTCATTGTGTGGACGATTGAGGGCTCGTAACTCCACCTGGTCGTCTCCGGTGTCACACAGCTTCTCCCTCACCTGGACGTCAACAGGTACGACAGGAACGGTTACTGGAACGGGTCCACGTGTAGTACTCTAAAGCTACTGCTCCAACTACTAGTAGTACTACTACGACTACCACCACTACTACTAGTGCTACTACTACTAGCACCAGCACTAGTAGTAGTGGTGGTAGTCGTAGTAGTACTACTAGTAGTTGTACTACTACTACTACTCCTAGTAGACGGACGATACCTGGTGAGATGTTGCCTGCCGTCCTGTCCTGAGAACGGTTACCATGGTGAGGTAGAGCAGGAGGAGGATGGCGGGGTTGACGTACACGGGCCAGTCGTGTTGGTCGTTCAGGTGGAGCTGATGGGGGGCGGAGCAGTTTCCAGGTATGATGATGTCCTTCAGTCCAAACAGTCTGCAGAGGGGGGAAAACAAAAGGGCGGGGCTCACTCACTGTGTGTTACCTGCTGTCATTAGCTTAGCATTAGCTGATGTGGTGTGGAGCTCTGTGGGGGGGCCTCACCTGGCCCACAGGCTGTGGGGAGGGAACAGGGCCTGGGCCAGCAGCGTCTGGTACAGGTACAGGCACAGCATGTGGCCGGCGCTGAAGAAGCCCACCAACACACAGAGGGCGTTGAAGCCCAGGTGACTGATGGGCAGGTGACACGCCCACCAGGTGCACATGCCAATAAATAACAGGAAGTAGATTCCTGAGAAGGCGCACGGCAGCGTGATACCTGAGGGGACATTAGGGACGGTCAAAGGAAAGAAGGTGAAGACACAAAGACATGTTGTCTTGGAGGAAGGGGGCGTGGTCACAGTGTGGGGGTGGTCGAGTGAGGGTGTGGTTACTAGGTGGGGCGTGGTCTATGGATGGTGGTCAAATATCTGTTACTCGATACATCGCCCTTCTCTCGACGAGTTCTGAGCAGAAGTAGTGGAAGAGGACACGGAGGACATGGAGACAGGAGAACACAGGGATACGAGGACAGGGGGACAGGGGGACAGGGGGACAGCTATCTATAGCTCGTACCAGCCAGAGCCAGCAGGATGACGGCCAACATTCTTTCCAGGTCCCGTAGAACTTTCTGGACCAGATTCCGGACATTCGGCTGCTTGGCCTTGGTTACCATAGAAGCATCTGGGTCAGGTGACGCCCTCCCCTCTTCATTTACTGCATCTTCAACGTTGTCTTCCTCGTCCTCATACTCCTCATCCTCCTCGTCCTCGGACAGATCGTCTTCCAGCTGAGATAAAAACAGAAAAAAAAAAAACGTCCTCAAACCGCTGACGTCCAGCAGGTGGTGCTGTCACCCTTCGTCAGCTCGTTGCTGGTGTGGTTGGACAAACAGCTGTGTGTCTCCTGACAGGCGTCAGCGTGTGTCCACGTGTGAGCAGCTGTGAACAGGTGACGTCACATGACTCACTGATGTAATGAGTGCAGCAGCCACCATCTCTCTGTTCCTGACCAGTCGGCACCACAGGACCACGGTTACCAGGGCAACAACACACACCACCAGGTCAGGACACAGGAGGCGTAACACACTCCAGAGGTCGTCCAGAGGAAGCCTGCATGCACACACGCACACACAGGAGTCAGTCAGGTGTGGGACAGTTGGCAGCGTCCCGTGCGCTGACGGACCTGGACAGGCCGACGTGTCTGCTGATTGTGTCCCATTTGGAACAGTTGTCTCCGATGGCGACGGTGAGCGGTGGGTAGGTGAACAGAACCGTCTGGAAGCAGGCATGAGCCAGAAGAAACAGCCCACTGGTGCACAGCACGGCTTGGACGAAACCAGCTGTGGGGCCTGCACACACACACACACATCAAATACACAAGGTGTGTGTGTGTGTGTGTTCTGTCCACCAGCTGATCTAACTTGATCGGACAGTTTGTTTGGACAATCATCTGACAGACGGCGAGCTGAGCGATGGAATCTTCAAAGATGTTTGATCTTCTCACTGTGTTCAGCTGCTGCTTCCAGGACTCCGGACTCACCTGCGACCGAGTGTTTGTTGGGACAGAGGAACCACGGCAGCAGCAGCACGTACAGGAAGTAGACCAGAGACAGGACGTTGTACCGGATGAGACTCGCTGCAGACACAAAGACTCTGGTCAACCGCCGCCACAGCACACGAGCAGGAACATGAGCAACATCAGGAACATCAGACACAACAGACAGTCAGGGAAATGAATGCATCCGTTGTTGGGGAAAGAAACCAGTCTGAGGGGAACGCAGGTGAAAGGTGGTGGACTGAAGTGGAACAAACTGATGTAGGTGGGAGGATGTGAGAGAACGCAGAGAGATGATTGGTGGAGACACCAGGACTGACAGAGGACACACATGAACATGTGAAGTAAAAACATCAGGACTCCACCCGGCTGACCTGTTCAACAAACACAACCAAACGCACCAACACTGTCCTCACGAGATAACACACATTCATCTGAGTACTCTGTTTACTGCAGCAGTACTCTGAGTACTCAGATAATGTGTGTGTTACTGCACACACACAGTACTGCGCGCACTCACACACAGCTCACACTCACTCTGGGTATTTCTCGCTGCTCCTAGAACGACGGCTGGAATCTCTATAAATGTTTCCACCTCACAGACATGAAGAATTTTCCAAGACTGCTGCAGTTTTACCACACACACATATATACACACACACACACACACACGGTATCTTTACATTTGTGAGTGCAGAGGAACCCTCTTCTTTCACTCTGAACCACACCTCTTTAATGCGTGTGGTGTGTGTGTGTGTGTGCGTGTGTGTTTGCATGGGTGTGTGTGTGTGTTACAGATAAGCCTTTTTTGTCCCTCAGTGTGGAAATGTACGTTACCGCAGCAAAGTCAAGACAACAGGAGTAGTTTTCAACAGAAGTTAACACGTTTACATGAGATCTGACCCCTGACCTCTAACCCCTGACCCTGAACGCCTCAGCAAAAGAACCCCTCACCCCTCACCCCTAAGCCCTGACCCGACCCTTGACGCATCAGCAAAAGAACCCTGAAATCCTCACCCCTAACCCTTGACCCCTGACCCTAAACGTCTCAGGACACAAACCCTAAACTCTAACCTCTAACCACGAATCCGTAATCTCCCAAACCAAGGGAACAAGGGAACAGTGACAGTGATCTACACGGGAACCCTAACCCAGTGCCCGAGGCAAGATTTTAGCTGGCGCCCCCTAGCATCTCAGCAGTGGGTGTCACAACCAACTTTCATACCCTCACACAGAAACTGCATGTGTGTATTTGAGATTGTATTTATTGGAGTAAAATATGACCATCATGAAATATCATACAACACTGCAGTTGTGCCCTGAGCACAGCAGCTTTGTGATGCCCCCAAAATATAAACAATAATTTAAAACAAACTTTTATCATGGACTCTGTTTCAGTAACAACCAAATGGCAACATCAAACTACAGCGGAACAGGAGAAAAACAAAGATGAATTCACCATCAGAGACAGTTATGTTACACTGAATACTGTAAAACAGTGGTGGAAGCAGTTTGATATGTTGCTGCTCCTATCATTGTTGTTATCAACCTATCACATGTATCGTCCCATTAAATTGCAGACACTTTTCAATTCTACATTCTGTTTGTTAGCATTCACGGTGTTTGAAGCTTCACTCCGACTGTTGGAGTCTGCCTTTTGTGCTTCACTTTGAAAACTGACTCTCTGGGCGTATTTGTGTAACTTCTGTCTACGTGATCTGCTCTGTCGAGACGAAATTCATATCTTGAAATATTTCTGCTGTTATTATTTGTAAGATTGATGGTCCTCGCTCCAACAATGATGAATTAAAATATGAATTTCATTCACATCACCACATTGACGTTACCGTTCCTTGATCTTTTTCGTGTTTTCTTTTTCGTGTTTTTTTCGTGCTTTTTCGTATTTCCTTTTTCCTTCCATGGGCGCAGGATGACGGCGCCTAACCTGTGAGCCCTAACGCACAACCTATGTTCAACCAAGGTTCATCAGTTACACCACAACCAATGTGGAATCCTGACCCTAAAATAGCCCTTAGGTGAAGTCTTAAATAACCCTTAGCTCAGGGGTGTCCTACCAGCCTTCTGTCCTGCAGGTGTTTGATGTCACCTGTTCCAGTACACCTGATACCAAACAGCAGCTTGTCAGAACTTTGCAGAACTTCACAGAGATTGAGTCCGGTCATGAGGTGGGTTGGAGCAGGGTGACATTTAAAACCTGTGGGCTCGGGGGCTCTAGAGGGCGGTTTGGACACTCCTGCCTTAGCTGAAGCTTTGGCTGCAAACTTAAATGAGCCTGAGCTGAACCTCAGTCTCTCGTGATGAACCAACACACGTCAGCTGACGTTCTCTGGTCTGTTCTACAACTAAAACAATGAATGTTTGTCTCAGCTGGAGGATGTGTGGCCCCGCCCACACCCACCTGATCTACCTGTCCACCAGCAGCGTCTCTTCTCGGTGACACGTCGTTTCAGTCAGTCTCAGTTAGTCTCAGTATCAGTGTGTCTCAGTCATTCTCAGTTTGTCTCAGTCAGTCTCAGTGTGTCTCAGTCACTCTCAGTTGGTCTCAGTTTGTCTCAGTCAGTCTCACGTTGTCTCAGTTGGTCTCAGTCATTCTCAGTTGGTCTCAGTGTGTCTCAGGTTGTCTCAGTCTCAGTGTGTCTGATTCAGTTTCAGTCACTCTCAGTTTGCCTCAGTTGGTCTCAGTGTTTCTCAGTCAGTCTCAACGTGTCTCAGTTAGTTTCAGTGTGTCTCAGTCATTCTCAGTGTGTCTCACTCAGTCTCAGGTTGTCTCAGTTGGTCTCAGTGTGTCTCAGTCACTTTCAGTTGGTCTCAGTTGGTCTCGGTGTTTCTCAGTCAGTCTCAATGTGCCTCAGTTAGTTTCAGTGTGTCTCAGTCACTCCCAGTTGGTCTCAGGTTTTCTCAGTCTGTCTCAGCATCAGTGTGTCTGATTCAGTTAGTCAGTCTCAGTGTGTCTCAGTCAATGTCAGTCCCAGTGTGTCTCAGTTTGTCACAGCAACTCTCATTCTCAGTCTAAGTGTGTCTGAGTCATTTTCAGGTTGTCTCAGTTTGTGTCAGTGTGTCTCAGTCTCAAGTTAGTCTCAGTGTGTCTCAACCCCCAAATATCATCTTTCATTTAGGTCAGTGCTGCAGAATGTTCTGGAGAATAATATTAAAGACCTGAAGGCAGCATATGTTACAAAAATAGTATTAGCTTTAAAAATGACAAACACACACGCAACGAGCCTCCACATGTCAACGACTAACTGCTGCTTTCACTGCTTTAACGATCACATACACACAAACACGGCAGATCGGTGTGTGTGTGTGTGTGTGTGTGTGTGTGTGTCTCGTGACGTGTCTGTTCGGTGATGATCTCATGTGGAAACTCAGAAGTTTCAAAGCAGGAACAGAAACTCGACTGGAAAAACTTTCCTCCGGCTTGTGGACACAATACACGCGCGCGCGCATACACACACACACACACACACACACACACACACACACACACACACACACACACAACACAGTACAGTACCTGCCAGCAGGACGGTCGGCAGCAGGAAACAAGAGAAGATCCATACGACCACCCGAAGCTCCATATCGGCAGATCAATAATCCATCGGATCGGATCGATACTGGACATGAACCTTCACATGGCCCGCTGTCGGTTCTGTCGGTGCGGACCGAGTCCCGCGGTGGTTCCGTCTGTGTTGAGTTCTTCTCGAGTTCTTCTGGAAAATGTGATTCATCGGTGAGGAGGTTCACAGAGGAACTGTTCTCCTGCTGGACACTCCCTCCTCCTCCTCCGTCACACACGCGCGCGCGCACACACACACACACACACACACAGTTTTAGTTGCCCCACCTGTCGGAAAAACGGTGTGTGTGTGTGTGTGTGTGTGTGTGTGCGCGCGCGCCCTCTGCCGTACAGAACACACACACACACACTCAGCTGTTAGGAGCAAAGAGCTCAGACCAACAGGAATGTGTGTGTCGGAACGCTGGAACTTTCACCTCGATTATTGTGAAACGTGATGAAATGATCAAACCGGATCATGAAGAAAGGAGAGAACCGACAGACGTGTGTTACCACAGACACCACACGGAGGTGTCCGTGTTACTGACTTCACTGGATCACAATAAAACGTACTTACATGTTAAAAAAGGGGGGGGCGGGTCGCTCTGTGGTGACGCAATCTGAGAAGGCGGGGCTAAATTTTTGCGCGAAAGTTCATTTCTTCTTCCGGTGAGACTGGTGAGTGTTTCCGGCGTCTGTTGTTCGAAGCAACACGTCTTTGTCCACCGAAGCCAAATGGCCCAGGCTCGAGTGACGGACTTCTTCTCCCAGCGGAAGAAGAGCGGCTCCTCCGGTCGCAGCTCCGCAAAGACACGCAGCCACAAACTTTACGCGCCCCGGTCTCCGTCTTCCGTCCACGAAGAGTTTCTCCGAGTTATCGACGAGGCAGCGGGACTCGGTGAGGAGGAGTCCGCCCCCAGCCCGGGCCCGCACCATTGCAGCCCCCGGACACCGAAGCGGAGCGCTGCCGGCCTCGCTGTCGGAGCGTCCTCCGCCGCCGCTGACCACAGCACCGCCAAGAAGAGCCGGCAAGCTAAAGCTAACAGGGCTGACGGTCCGCAGAGAGCGGCGAGGAAGAGACTGGTCCTCCCTCCACCTGAACCCCAGGTCTCTCTCTCTCTCTCTCTCTCTCACACACACACACACAGGGAGTAATCCAGAAATAAACCCACCAAACAGACACTAACCCATGTTTTGTGAGCACATCCGTAGGTATCGACAACGTCCGAAATTCAAGCGACTTCCGGAACCATCAATGACATCACCTGTGCTAAACAATAGAGACCTTGATATGTGATTTGCAAAAATGCTAAATGGATTTCTCCACATGCACAGTGCATCCAATCACTAGTGAACAGTCCGTCAGCCAAGCAGTGGCTGTCAGGTTCTGTTAGTCCACAGATGTTTGAACACACATGAAGACCTTTTCTCCTTTGCTGGATTCACAGGAGGCTCCTCAGAGGACCAGGGAATGTTCCTCTACGTGCACACCGCCCTCGTCAGGTGTCTCCAGCGCCGCTGGGAGCAGCTGTGGTGCCGCCGCCCTCAGGTCCAGAGTAGCACGTGCCAAAGAACTCGCAGCTAAAGCTCAGCGGAGGAAAGACGAGAGAGAGTCCAAGGAGCGCGAGACGCCGAGTCAGGAGAGGTGAGCGTCCATGTTCTCCAGCAACTGCTGCGCGTTCAAGTCCACATTCGACCTACCTGTCCTTGTGTTTCAGCACCGACCCCCCAGCGTACCAGCGCTACCACACCCTCGCCCAGGAGGCCCCCCCAGGCCTCACCTTGCCGTATCACTACAAGGTCCTGGCTGAGATGTTCAGGAGTATGGACACAGTGGTTGCCATGCTCTACAACCGCAGTGAGACCGCCACCTTCTCCAAGATCAAACAGGGCGTTCAGGACATGATGCACAAGTAGGTGGAAGGAAGGCTGTGGGGTCAAAGGTCATGTTTTCCGGCTGAGCACTGAGCTCCAGTGTTTTTGTGTCTGCAGGAGGTTTGAGGAGCAGCACGTGGGCCAGATGAAGACAGTGTTTCCTGACGCCTTCACCTTCAGGCAGGAGAACAACATCCCCACGTTCCACAGCAGCATGAAGAAGAGCGACTACCAGCTGACCGTGGAGCCCGTCATCCCCTCTGGTACCTTCACCCGCTCAGTGTCTGACGTCCCGTCACGATCTGTGATTGGCTGTGGACCTTCTCGTCAAAGTGTGTGCATGCTCCACAGACCCGGCGACACAGCGCCCCGTCCTGTCGGCCTCTGTTCTCCTGGACAGACGCAGGATATTCCACATGAACCTGATCTCCATCGTGAAGCAGCACCACCAGGTTCTTCTCCTTCTGACTCCTCCACATTTGCGTGGTGCAGCAGGTGACAGTGAAGATCTGTGTCCATAGGTCTTCTTGTCCTCCTTGGTTCCTCCACTCAGTGTCCCAGAGGACAAACTGAGTCGCTGGCACCCTCGTTTTAATGTGGACACTGTCCCAGCTGTGCTGAGCGCCGCGCTGCCTCCTCCTCCTCACACAGAGAGAACTGCCACAGCTCAGGAGGTTCTGGACAAGGCCCGGTCCCTCATCACACCCAAGGTACCCGGGAGGTTCTGTAGGTGTGTTCTGTGGGTGTGACATTGGTTGTGTATGATTGTGTGTGTGCGCAGATGGAGAAGGCTCTGGTGTCTCTGGCTCTGAGGACAGAGGACAAAGCTGCACTGACTGAGGACACGTCGGCCCCGGCAGCTCCTGCAGCTCCGGTCCCAGCAGCCCTCAGAGGAATTCCTCAGGCCTTGTTGGACAGGGTGGGTGCACTGAGGGAGTTTCATCGGAGTGAGGGCAGTCGAACTGAGTCGATGCCAAGACGGAGGAGAAATAAGACGGTTTTGGTCCGTGTGGTCGAGTCTTAAAAGCGAGTGTCGCTATGGTTTCAGATCCGGGCGAAGGAGGTCCACAAGCTGCAGGCAGCCATGACTCGAAGCTCCTCCCAGGAGGAGCGCCTGTTGATGATGTCACGGCTGGGGGAACTGGCCAGGATCGTGCGGAATGTGTTTGTGGCTGAGAAGAAGCCGGCTTTGACCATGGAGGTGGTCTGTAATAGGACGCGAGCAAGCTACAGATCTGCTCTCAGCACAGGTGGGTCGACTCCAAGCTGCACGTCAGTCCGGACTGGAATGGACGATGAGTTAACCAATGGTCACTCAGACGTGACTTCTTGGAACAATGAGCTGATTGATTCCTCTCAATCTCCAGGTGAGATGGAGAAACATGTGCGTCTTCTGGCAGAGGTGGCTGCTGATTGGTTGACCATCCATCCAATCAGGAAGGACTTGTACCTCAAGTTAAATAAGAACATGGAGCTCAGCGTGGTTCTGGACAGACTGAGCAGTCGACTGCGAGAGGAGGAGAAACTCTGAGACACACCACCGCTGCCTGCACCAGCTGCACTCCTCACCGGCCTTTTTGTTCAAGTCACATTGATCGGGACGTGTGTCGGACATGTTGTGTTCCTGCTTGGGGGGGGGGTGTTTTTAACCGGAGTGCTTGTTTTACTTATCAGTATTTTTTACATGGACATGTTTGATGTTCTTGTACGATCATTGTTCAACTTGTTTTTTTTAAAGTTTGATCAGTGTTAAAGAAATACAAGCAGGTCAGTGCGCCGCTGCATTTATGGGACTGTGGTGTCAATCTGTTCGAGGACACGTGAGCACTGGGGACCCAGAGGACACGTCCTGCCGCAGTGCAGACGTGAAAAAATTGAATAAAATAAGGACATAAATCATCAAGATCTGGCTGATAGTTGATACATTTCCTCTATAAAGGCGAATGAATTCAGAGGTCATTGCTATTCTGCAGTTGGTCTACATTTAGAAACAACAACCGTCAGTATGTAGCGTCATAAACACAAGCTTAACTCCACTTCAGCAGGTGGCAGCACTACGTAAAGTAAAAGTATGCCCACAGAAGAAGTCATGCGCCACCATATCGGGTGAGTGTCTCCGGTGTGTCTGTGTCCTCAACTTGTCTGCCCACTATGTCCTCAAAATGTAGAAATGCTCCGATGTCTGTCCAACTCCGACCGCTGTAGCCGGCCACATGCCCGCCGACAGTCACTTCCTGACGGACCCACGTCTGCTTCAGTTCCGCTGTTTACTCCGCTAGCTAAGAAGCTACTAGCACAGATGCTACTGTCGTTACCCGATCCGTACAGGAAAGCTGAGTTGTCATCATTTTTTTTCTCCGCATGTGCGAAAAATGACAGTATTTTGCGACAGTCTGCGCCATATGACATTCTTTACCGAAAGGAAAACCACCAAGGAAATCGTAGTTATCTAAGTAAAACAAATCCCTGAAATTGTCACCGCACTCTAGAAAAAACGTAACATCAAAACATTTAAATTAGTGAAACTAAAACTTTATTCCTAGCATTTAAAACTTTAGACACCTAAAATGCCGTAACAACTACTTAAACGTATTTATTAATCAGTAAAACTACAAATAACATTCTTTATTTAAAATGTATTAAAGTAAAATGCTGTAACTTGTTTCAACAGCAAGTAGCTTGCAGTAGAAGTAGTAGTCAGCGTAATTTATGACTATAACTGGATCAATGAGACCGATCAATGACCCTCACCACAGTCTTTATCTTGGTATGATGCCACGTGACTGATCAACGCCCCCTAAAGCGTCCAGTGAGCCCGACTCAAGGGGCTTGCGTCAGAGACCTTAGTACCACAGGAAGATCCAACGATGGGGCCCAGGGGACCCTACTTCGCAGATCTATATGTCTCTCCTAGGGAATCAGACAGTGCCTTCCCACTGAGGCACACACCCCGTGCCCAAGAAAGAAAGAAAAATCACAGCGCTACACAGCTTAACTATACTGGGGACCCTGTGCCCAGGACTCTCAGGACAGCCTCAACTAGCCCTACTCAACTAGGGAAGGGCTAAGAAGGGGTCAAGCCTAGAGCTGAAAAACCTCCTTTTGGGGTGACATGTCCGACCTCCAATCTGGGAGAGAAGGTCGGCTCTGACTGGCGGGACCTACGCTGAGAGTGAACCTGTTGAAGAAGTGCAGGGTGTTGTTTGGGGCTATCAATAGCATAGCAATCGCAAACCATAGGATAACCCATCCGGCCATTCTTGAGACAGTGCATTCAGACCCACATAGCGCCCCCCAACTTTCCAGGGAGAACCACAACCTGCAGTGGGTCGTCTCTGCTGAGGCAAAAAAGGTCGGTCTGAGCCTCGTCATAATGAGTCAAAAAAGGGATACACCCCGGGGGGAGGGCGCCTCCATTCTGGGGGAGGGCCTGGCCTGGACAGGTGGTTTATGGTTCCTGAGCTGTCTGTTCTCACCAAGACATGCATGTCCTGATGTGAAGGAATGAGAGAATTCAACGTGAGGTGGACTGCCTTCAGTTCCAGCACGTTGATGCGTTCACTCCTCCAGGATGCGTCCATTCCCTGACATGTGAGTGAAGCATCTGTGGTCACCACTGACCTCCTCGATGCAGGTTAGTGGGGAAACACTAAGGTAAAGACCATTGTGACGGTCAATGGTCGGTCCCATCGATGTCTCCAGCTGCTCGACCAAGCACCACGCTGCCATCAATGGCTAGCAGAGGGAGAGGGGGCACTCAAAGGTGACCAGAAAAGGAGCTTCTAAAACTTTGCTTACTTGCCGAAAGCACAGGTGGCCCAAGATCAAAACTGGAGGAATGGAGATGGAAAAGGAAGACCAGCAACCGCGAACAAAGCTTAAGAGCTTGACTGTAACAAATTAAAGCTGACTGAGGACCTACCACAGTCCCATTAGTGTCAGCGCATCAAAGCAAGCTTTGAAGAGGTGGTTGACGGGGAACGTAGGAACTGTTAGCCTCATACATCACGCATCAAAACAAGCTTTGACGGTCACGAGGCCGTCACCTGGCAACACGGTCCTGACTCCTCCTTGTGCACCGACGCACAGGAGGGAACTGAGTATGGCCTGAAGAACCCCCTCACTGTGGACAGAGTCAATGGGGGGAACATGAATGCAGTGAAAAATAAACAACTCAAGATCTGTGAAAGAAATGACCTGAACAATAACACACGTTGACAGAACTCACCTAAAAAGACAGCTGGAGTGATTAAGTACCACCGGATGCAACCAATAGGTAGCCTGAAAACAAAGAGGACAGTTTACATATGTAGCGTTAATCTCCACCTCACAAACTTCATTACAAATGACACGAAAACAGCAAATCCACATGGGGTACAAGCCCCCTGCACAAAACCAATGGGTGGTTGAACTGGTGGAGTCCCAGGCAAACACTCACCTGCAGGTCTCAGATGAGCTCAGTGAAACAAAGAGGAAGAGGCAGGGTGCTTTATGGGGCGGTGAGCCCCGCCTCCTAATGTCAGTCACATGACATTGTTGTTTTATAGATCTGGGGACAGGGAGATGAGGGCATCATCCAAAGGTGAAGACCGTCCTGAGGGGCTGAGTGAGGTCAAAACAGATGTAGACAGACTTACTTAACGCGCCCCCAATAATACTAAGTCTTCTTCTTCTTTCGGCTTGTCCCTCTTCAGGGGTTGCCACAGCGAATCATCAATTTCCATCTTTCCCTGTTCTCTGTAATAATAATAAGTGATTTCTTAATTTTGCTGATGTACATTTAATGTCTGCCCCAGACGGTTTTAGTCGTCTGAGCGTGTTTTTAACCTGTTAGACCGCTCTGTGTGTTTTTAATGGATGACAAAACTACCCCCATATATTAGACCTCCTTTATTAAAAAGAAGAAAGACCATAAACAAGGACTACGTACGTATTTAATGAGTAAAACAAATCCCTGGAATTGTCACATGTAACAACAAAAACATTTGTAAAACTAAAAATTGTGAATAGTAAACTAAAAATTTGTTTTTACCAAATAATACAGTGATCGCAACAACAAAACATATTTAATTAGTAAAACTAAATATAACTTTCTATTTTGACAGGAAGTAGTTGTGTTTTCACATGTGCAAAACAAAGGGTATGGATCGGATGGGGTCATGAGTGTGACTAGCTCAGGAGCTACTAGCTTAGGAGCTAACTGAAGCGGAGCATTTCCCGTTCCTTTGCTCGGACCAGGAGGAGATAACAGACTTCAGAAGCTACAACATGAGAATGAAACGACCGAATCACAATCGTCTGCCGACGTGTTGTCGGGAAGTTTCTGTTGAGTTTCTGAAATGAACCATTGGTGTCACTGCCCCACAGACAGGAAGCTGCGTGTCCAGCTGCGTGTTTCCAGACCGATCCACCTCATTTAACACCTTCATGTCGTTGACACACGTGAAATGAAGCTTCAGGCTGTTTGTGAACCTGATGGACCTCAGATTAAGCTGGAGCTTCCGTAGGCGTGTCTGAGATTGCTGTGACTGAGGATTGTGTGTGTGTGTGTGTGTGTGTGTGTGTGTGTGTGCATACACAGGTATATGAAGCAGCTCTTTTCTCCCCAGAATCACTTCTAAGGGTTTGACATGACGTCTTGGAGCGACCGTCTGCAGAACTATGCAGAACTCCCAGCCAACATGGACGGTGTGACCATGAAGAAGTACCAACGCGACGCTCACCACAGGTACGTGAACTCCGTCAGACAGGACTCGTGCTCATGTCGGGGTATTTGTAGGTGGGAGATGTTAGATGTCTAGAAACGACCACTGGTGGTTCTGAGATGTTGGGAGGCAGAAGAAGCAGGTTGGTGCGGTGGAGCAGGTGGTCAGCTGACTGCTGAAACCTCATGTGTTCTCTGTTCCACTGCTTCCAAAGGGATCTGGGTCAGAACCACCCGGCATTGAGGTACGACTTCCTTTAACCGGTCAAACTGCTGACCCAGTACTTCTCCATGTTCGTATCATGCTGCTTCTCGTCCTGATGGACGTCCGATGAAGACCGGCTGTGGTCCACAGTGTGTCACCAGCGTGTCACCAGCGTGTCACATGATGGTCTAGATTCTTAGCCATTAGCATAGCAACCACACAGCCTGACTGTCTGTCTGTCTGTCGGTATGTCTGTTTGTCTGACTGACGCTGTCTGTCTGTCACACTGTCTGTCTGTCCTACTGTGTCTTTCTGACTGTCTATCTGTCCTACTGTCTGTCTGTCTGTGTGTCTGTCCGACTGTCTGTCTGTCTGTCTGACTGACACCTGCCGTTCCCCTCAGGGTTGCCGTTGATTGGCCGGTGGACGTGACGTTGCTCTGTTTGTTGTTGCAGGGTGTTTGTCAACCGCAGCTTAGCGATGGAGAAGATCAAGTGCTTTGGTTTTGACATGGATTACACTCTGGCAGGTCAGTGTCCTCAGTCAGACTCACCCTCACTCATTCACTTGGCTCAATGAGTGAATGAACACTAAGATGCCGCTCAGAATCCGATCGAGTCAGTGCGTGTTTTACCACTGTGTGTGTGTTCAGTGTATAAGTCTCCTGAGTATGAGTCGCTGGGCTTCGACCTGACCGTCCAGCGTCTGGTGTCCATCGGGTATCCTCAGGAGCTGTTGAACTTCGTGTACGACCCGTGTTTCCCCACCAGGTGCGTTCCCGTCCACACGTGGCCCTCTGCTGGTGAGTGCAGGTGCTGCGGAGGCACTCAGAGGAGTCACAGGCTCTGACTCTTCCTCAGGGGTCTGGTGTTCGACACCATGTTTGGAAACCTGCTCAAAGTGGATACGTATGGGAACATCCTGGTGTGTGTGCACGGCTTCAACTTCCTGAGAGGGTGAGATGCCTCACAGGTACCCCCGGCAAACCTCCATCACCCCCCATGGCCCCTTTCACCCTCAGACACTGGATCCATTCAGGTGTCAGGTCGATGGGATGAATTCATCCAGCAGTGAAAGAAACATAGGCATGATGATGTACTCCAGTACTGCAGTACTACAGTACTGCAGTACTGGAGTACAGTTCTTCACCAGTGTTTTCCACCACAGTCCTGACATCAGAGAGATCTATCCCAACAAGTTCATTCAGCGTGGTGACACCGACCGCTTTTACATCCTCAACACGCTGTTCAACCTGCCAGGTACGTGTGGGTGTGGGTGTGCGTGTGTTTTCCGTTCATGTGTTCATGTTCCCGTGTTGTTCTCCAGAGACCTACCTGTTCGCCTGCCTGGTGGATTTCTTCAGCACCTGCTCCAGATACTCCAGGTGAATGTCAGGCGGAAACTCCATCTGCAGGTGTTTGTCCTGACGCTGTTTGTGTTTCTTCGTCTGCAGCTGTGACACCGGCTTCAAGGACGGAGACTTGTTCATGTCCTTCAGGAGCCTGTTCCAGGACGTCCGAGACGCCGTTGACTGGGTCCACTTCAAGGTGCAGAGGCCGACCCCGTTTCACCGCTTCACCGGCTCATTGCTCCCTTTGTTGACTGATCCCCTGGTTCTTCTGTTCATTGGTCCTGTGTGTGTCGACAAAGGGCTCGTTGAAGGAGAAGAC
This sequence comes from Aeoliscus strigatus, assembly GCA_901007665.1. NCBI lineage: Eukaryota > Metazoa > Chordata > Actinopteri > Syngnathiformes > Centriscidae > Aeoliscus > Aeoliscus strigatus. Next base: position 32,146 of record CAAKHB010000956.1, read on the forward strand.
CGTCGAAAACCTGGAGAAGTTTGTGGTGAAAGATGTAAGTAACACAGATCTGCACTGTGTGACATCATTCATTGGTTCACTCTGCCCCCACCCCCCCAGCCTAAGCTGCCCCTCCTCCTCAGTCGCATGAATGAAGTTGCCAAAGTCTTTCTGGCGACCAACAGTGATTACAAGTACACAGAGGTGAGAGGAACACTGCACGTGACCTGATGGTCCTCATGTTCTTGATGTTCCTCATGTTCCTGTTGATGTTTTTTTCTCTTCACTTCTAGAAAATCATGACCTACTTGTTTGATTTCCCTCATGGTCCAAAGGTAACACAGGAGAAATATCAGTGCACGTATGTATGTGAGTGAACGTCACTGGCGTAGACCCACTGGGTCCGATACGATTCAGGACGGGGTTGCTGGCGTTCACTGGTGTGTGTATTTATTTGGTCTGGGTGAATGCGCCTCTCTGATTGGCCGTTTCATGCACATACAGTTCAATTCCAGGTGAACTTTTCTAATGTCCATCCGTGTCACAGCCTGTTACAACGAACCAGCTGTCAGCGGTAACAACAACTGAACGTTAGACTGAAAGACACATGAAAACATTTCTGTGTCTTTGGTGAATCGGCAGTGTGAAGGGGTTAATCATTCTCCCTTCCATATATACAGTTAAGTGTGTGTGTGTGCGCCTGTGCATGTGTGCGTGCGCAGCCCGGGACGGCCCACAGACCCTGGCAGTCGTACTTTGACTTGATCCTGGTCGACGCCCGTAAACCCGTATTCTTCGGCGAGGGCACGGTGCTGCGACAGGTGGACACGGTGAGTTGTGTTCTGGTGTCTGTGACTCGTGAGGCTCCACCGAACCGTCATGTCTGTGACGACTCAGACCAGCGGGCGGCTGAAGATCGGCACATACACTGGACCTCTGCAGCACGGCATCGTCTACTCTGGAGGTACGGAGGAGATGGAGGTATCTGCGTCTGTCAGTTGTGGGTCATGTGATGTGATCCTGGTCCTGGACCTGCAGGTTCCTCAGACATGGTGTGCGACTTGTTGGGAGCAAAGGGTAAAGACATCATCTACATTGGAGACCACATTTTTGGAGACATCCTCAAATCCAAGAAGCGTCAGGGCTGGAGGACGTTCCTGGTGATTCCTGAGCTGGCTCAGGAGCTGCACGTGTGGACCGACAAGAGCTGTGAGTCTGACATCAACCCCCTCGGTCCGCTGCCCTGCCCCTTCCCCGGCACTGTCAGCGGACCCCCAGGCAGGTCATGTGACCTGTCCCTCTGCTTGCAGCCATGTTTGAAGAACTGCAGTCTCTGGAATGTCTCCTGGCCGAGCTCTACAAGTTAGTGGTTGAATGGGTGAACAGGTGAGTGAGTGGAGGTCATCGGCACCCAAACAATCAACTCGTCACGTCTGCAGGCACCTGGACAGCAGCAGCAACGAGAGGCCGGACATCAGCTCTCTGCAGAGACGGATGAAGGTCACACACACACACACAGGTAGTTAGTGTGTATGCATTGATGCCCCCTGACCCCTCCCCCTGCAGAAGGTCACCCACGACATGGACATGTGCTACGGGATGATGGGCAGCCTGTTCCGCAGCGGCTCCCGTCAGACTCTGTTTGCGTCTCAGGTGATGCGTTACGCCGACCTGTACGCCGCCTCCTTCATCCACCTGCTCTACTACCCCTTCAGCTACCTGTTCAGAGCCGCACACGTGCAGGTGGGGTCCGCTTCTCTTCCTCCTCACGTCGGGTGGCTCGCCGCTCACCTTTGCGTTCCCTCGCAGATGCCTCACGAGTCCACTGTGGAACACACGCACGTCGACGTCGTCGACTCCGAGTCTCCGCTGGCGACCCGGAACCGACGCGACCTGAAGGACTTGAACAGGAAACTTCTGACGAGATCCGTCAGCGAGATCCAGCCGCCGCTCTTCTTCCCTCAGCCTCCTCAGGAGATCACACACTGTCACGACGAGGACGACGAGGACGAGGAGTAGATGGAGGGAGGAGGAGAGAAAGAGGAGAGAGGAGTGGATGGAGAGGAGGAGAGAAAGGAGAGAGGAGTAGATGGAGGAGGATAGAGAGGAGTAGATGGAGGGAGGAGGAGGAGGGCTCCTTGTGATGATGTCACTCCCTGGCTGTGGTTGATTGGTGTATCTTGTTCCATTCACCCGTTCATCAGTGATTCTTTCATCCTGAACTTACTCAGGTCACATGACTGCCTTGATCACTTCACTGTCATGAGACCAGCGGTCCTGGTCTTGGTCCATGTCCTGTACTTGTCATGTACTGCACCAGGTTCTGTGTCGCCAGCGGTTTGATGTTGTTTTTTGTTCCGTTTTTTTTTTCTGACTTGGTTAAAAGCTGCTGACCTCTGACCCTGAATCTCCTCACGTGTATGTTGTTTCCTCACACACTCACACAGCCGCAGACACTGGTGTTTGTTGAAGGACACCATCTGACCACTCACCAGCTGTTCTTTGTGAACCTCAGTGAAGGTCGTCGTGTGGAGAACATCTGATCTGGACACGTGTCCTTGGAGAAGCTCATGGACGTTCTCAGGGTCAAACAGCTGCTGAGGGTCATTTGGTACACACACACACAGGTTTTTGGTTTTATTGTATCTGCAGGTCAAAGGTCACACTCGGGACATGAATCAATCATTCTCATCCTGAACGTCTGTAAACACACAGAGTCCGTCTGTGACACGTCCAGAGTCCACTGACGGTCTGAAGTGTCTGCAGCCCGCGTCCTTGCCTCTTCTTGTCTCGTCTCCTTTGTCCTTGGCTCTCCTCCTCATCCTCGTCTCTTCCGTACACGTCTCGGTCACTTGAGCAGGTGTCTCAGCTGGTCCTGGAGGTTCTTGGAATGTTCCACACTGGGGGAGAGAGGACAGGTGAGTAGCAGCGGCGGCGTCCCGCAGCAGACGTTGGTGGACCTACTTCTTCTGGATGGCCTCCTGCCTGTGGGACAAAGGACAGCGTCAGTGTTAATGTCTATGTCCACAGTGTCCACGAGTGTCAGTCAACTTACTGGTACTGGAGATGTGTAGTGATGATGGACATTTTCCTCAAACTCTGGAAGACGGGTGACAACAAAACATGAACATCCCTCGACCACAGATGACGGAATGTTCCGGCAGCAGAACCAACAGGACGACAAACTGAACAGGTGGAGTCCCATCCGTCCCCAGAACCTCAGATGTGGTTCGGGGGGGGGGCACTGTGGTCCTGTTGACCTTCACTGAGTCTGTGCTAATATGCTACGTTAGCAAACAAACGGCTGTTTTCATTGGCTCACTGCTGACGACGGGTTGTCAACAAACTACAAACAAACAACCGGGAGAGGCTAACAGGCTACAGACTGCTAGCTTACAGAGAAAGACAACAGATGGACAACAGACAGTCTGTGGACACACTGGACACCAGACAGTCTGTGGACTCTTACGTCCTCCGAGTGAAGGATGGCGTCCTCCTGAATCACCATGTTTCTGGCTGATTGACCGAGGAGCTGAAAGAAACGTTCATGTTCAGAGGAGGAAGCTGACGGAGACAAACAGGAACTGCAGCAGACCCCTCTTCTCCTCCTCCGGTCTCTCACCTCCTGGCTCCGGGATCCTTTGAGCACCTGTCGGGTCAGAGCGATCACGTCCCCGCTGCAGGAGCCCACCTTGTCGGACAGCAGCCCTTTGACGGACTGACCGAACCGGGGCGCCGGCTCCGCGGCCGCCATGTTGTCTGTGAGCGAGAGACGGAGGGCGGGAAGGACATACCTGACGGCTGCGCGTTCGCGACGGCCGCTGTGACGTCACTCGAAAGGGTCTGATTGCAAACCCAGTGAATGAATGAATGAATGTGTGTTGGCGGTGAATGTGTTCATGTTTAAAGTGTTCGTTGTGAATGTTTTAGTGATGAATGTGTTAATGATGAATTCATTTAGTGATTCATGTGTCAACTGTGAATGTGTTGGTTTGAATATGTCAGAGGTGAATGTTCCTGATTAAAGTGTTATTGGTGAACGTGTTAGTGGTGAATATGTTGTTAGTTAACAAGTTGTTGGTGAAAATGTTGTTGGGGTGAATATGTTGTTGGTGAATGTGTTAGTGGTGAATGTGTTTGTGGTGAATATGTTGTTGGTGAATGTGTTAGTGGTGATCATGCTCGGTCAAAGGTCGTTAGCTGTGACGTTGCATTGGAGGGAAACGAGCAGAGGAGGCGGTGGAACCGGTGCGTTCCTGTTTCAGACATGAAGCAGATGTTTCACCTTGGCTGGGTCTTATCTGGCTGAAGCGTCGCAGCTGAGCCGACTGAAGGTCGTGACCCTGAAGGAACAGAATAAAAGCTGGCCCGTCCTGCGCAGATGTCTGCCGTCATGTTCTGCTTCCTGTGTCTGTGTTTGTTTCTGGCTCTTGTCGCCGTCGGCATGAAGCGGCAGACAGCCGGCGGCCCCCAGGAGCCAACCCAGCAGCCCCCCCGGGAGCTCCCCTGCCTTCCGGCGCTGCCGCTGATCGGCAGCCTGCTGAGCCTGTGCGGCTCGCGGCCGCCTCACGTGCTGTTCATGGAGCTGCAGGAGAAGTACGGGCAGACATTCTCGCTGATGATGGGCTCTCACTGCATCGTCGTGGTCAACCAGCACATTCACGCCAGGGAGGTTCTTCTGAAGAAGAGCAAGATGTTCGCAGGGAGACCGAGGAGTGTAGGTAAACCGCCTGCTGCTCTCACGCCTCCGTTCCTCCGCTCACCCAGCTTGTCCTCTGTGATGAAGGTCACCACTGATGTCCTGACCCGAGATGGGAAGGACATCGCCTTCGGAGACTACAGCCCCACCTGGAGGTTCCACCGCAAGATAGTGCACGGGGCTCTCTACATGTTTGGAGAAGGTTGTGGCTCCATCGAGAGGATCAGTGAGTAGATCCACAGAACCACTGTCCTGGACCGTCAGAGTTCTGTTGGCTTTACACTTCCCTGATTCACAGTGTCCCTCTCAGTGTCTCAGTGTCCCCGTGTTTCCGTGTCCTCTCAGTCCGTGAGGAGGCCGGTGCGCTGTGCTCCGTCCTGGGTGAGACAGCTGAAGCGGGCCGGTCCCTGGACATGTCTCCTGAACTGACCCGTGCTGTCACCAACGTGGTGTGCGCACTGTGCTTCAGCTCGTCGTACCGCCGAGGAGATCCTGAGTTCGAGGACATGCTGGTCTATAGCCAGGGCATCGTGGACACAGTGGCCAAGGACAGCCTGGTGGACGTCTTCCCCTGGTTGCAGGTCCACTTCTGACCGGATGCAGGGTTCTCTGAGACCTGCTGAAGGAACCTTCTGTCAGGTTCCGTCAGAACCGCAGTCACTCAAACTGAACTCTGTGTCACAGATGTTTCCCAACAAAGACCTGCAGCTTCTGAAGCGGTGTGTGTCCGTCCGAGACCTGCTGCTGCAGAGGAAATACGAGGAGCACAAGGTCCAGAACCTCTGGGAAGGTCCGGTCCAGAAACCTCTTTGTAGGTCCGGTCCATCCTGACAGACGGCGTGTGATGCTATCGCCCCCTGCAGGCTGACTACAGCGACCACCAGCAGAGGGACTTGATGGACGCGCTGCTGAGAGCCAAACGCAGCGCAGAGAACAACAACAGCGGAGACGACGTGGACCTCAGCGATGACCACGTCCTCATGACTGTAGGAGACATCTTTGGAGCTGGAGTGGAGACCACCACAACCGTCCTCAAGTGGGCCATCGCCTTCCTCATCCACCACCCACAGGTGAACACACACACACACACAGACCGATAACAACACAGTGGTTCACATGAAGACTGTTCAAACACACATACCTCTGCCGCATTCAAAGACACGTCGGTCTGCTGCGTTCAAAGACACGTCGGTCTGCTGCGTTCAAAGACACGTCGGTCTGCTGCGTTCAAAGACACGTCGGTCTGCTGCGTCCAAAGACACGTCGGTCTGCTGCGTTCAAAGACACATCAGAAGAAGATCCCACTGTGTCGTCAGGTCCAGAGACGGATCCAGGAGGAGCTGGACAGTGAGGTGGGGGGGGCGCGATGCCCCAGCCTCAGTGACAGAGGCCGGCTGCCGTACCTGGAGGCCACCATCAGGGAGGTGTTACGGATCCGACCTGTGGCCCCTCTGCTCATCCCCCATGTGGCACTCAGTGACACCAGGTACGCCCCCCCAGGTCTGAGTCACACAGCTGCTAGGACACGGACACATGTTCCAGCAGCAGCAGATGTGTGCATGTGTAGATGGACAGTGTCTGTGTGTGTGTGTGTGTGTGTGTGTGTGTGTGTGTGTGTGTGTGTGTGTGTGTGTGTGTGTGTGTGTGTGCACGCAGCAGCAGCAGCAGCAGCAGCTCATTCACAGAGCAGAAGGGGGAGGAAACAGCTGCTGCAGCAGGGCGCAGCGCGCGCACCCACACCAGCTCGCAGCAAAGTACACAGCAGCAGAGGGATGTACACATACACAATAGCTTATTAGATTTTGTGCCTTTTGCAATCTGGAAATATCCCAGACACCCTGCACGAACTGTTGGTGCCTCGGCTGCAAGTTCTCATCTCGGACTGAATCGATGCAGCGAAGATGGATGAAGGATTGTCTCGGCAGTAAAGTTCACCCAGAGCAAAAATGAAATTTAAATAAGGACGGAATTTTGTCGGATCACCGGGAGGGAGACTTTTGCGAATTCGGAAGAGTTCACTCATTAAAAGCGCATGGTTTGGTCCCGAATGCAAAACCAGGTGAGGGTGTTTTCTCAAGTTTAATGTAACATTTGACCAAGTCTGGAGCTAACTGGAGTGCAAAGACTGTTAAAATGAACATTTCCTACCACCGAATCACCGAGACGCAAGACGCGTTTGTTGCTGTCAGCGCGCGTAACAGACACGGTGCTGCGTCCTGCTCCCACTGCGCCCAGTCCGGAGAGAATGAGGTGTCACTGGGGGAAGCATGAGCTGCCAGAGAATCAGTCATAAGCGGCTGTCTCTGCGATGGGAGAAGGTGGCTCTCGCCCTCTGGCTCTGCTGCTGCTGCTGCTGCTGGACCTCCAGAGCCGCCGGACAAGGAGACGGCGCCCCCGGTCCGCTGGCTTGGCTGCTGTCGGATAAAGGACCGTTCCAGCGGTCTCTGGAGTTCACGGAGGCTGAGGAGCGGTACCAGCAGGGCTTCAGCACCAGATACAAGATCTACAGGTGTGTGTTTGAACGTGTCTGAGTAAGGACATTTCGGCTGGTCCCCACTTTCTGGGACCCCTTTAAATGACAGTTCAAGGATTAAGACTTGATGTTATGTTTTTGGTTAAAATAGGGCAATTACAATGGTGATAACGATAAGTCTCCACTATAAAAGACGTTGTTGTTGTTATTAGTATTATTAAACGTGAACCCTGCATATAACTCTCAAATCTAGCAGGAAAATAATTTTCACTTTTCAGAGCAAAATTAAATTAATTTCAACGTAAATACGTTTTATTGCCTTAAAGATTCACTTAAGGTCATTTCTGCACAGCTCATGAATCCAGGTTGAATTTAACAGGTTAAACACTCAAGTCATTGAGGTAAATTATTTTTCTGCATTTATCATCAACTGGACACTTTTTACGATATGTTTGTCTCACATTCACTTATCACGATACCGATAAGAAGATGATTTATCGTGCTGCCCTCCAATTGGGTTTCATTTGAGGTCAGGGTCAAGGTTCAGGTTTGAGCCACAGTTGTACCGTGAGATAGGCCTTTATTGTCCCAGCGTGGTGATGGTAAGGAATGGGTATGGGTAAGGGGCTATGGGGGAAATCAATCAGTCAGTCACACTGTGTGTGTGTGTGTGTGTGTGTGTGTGTGTGTGTGTGTGAGTGTGTGTGTGCATTTTGTATTCACGTCCTTGTGAACTGTGTGTGTATGTTTGCAGTTCCGCCCATCATGTCGGTTCCCTGTGAGTCAGTGGTGTTTGACATGAGCGCTGATTGCCCTCACATCTGAAAACTGATCAATGATGTGAATAATTGCGGTTCATAATCCGTTTAGATCGGTTTAACTTGGGCTCCCTTTAGCTTCGAAATGACCTCTGCAGCTGTAGTAGATTAATTACCTCCAGTCCAGCATCTCTCAGCGGTGCTTCTGAGCTTCATCAAAATGCTCCTCGCAGCCATTCCTGAGATGCCTGTGGAGATGCTGTCTCTTTAATCCCGTCACTGTATGGTGATCAGATTGTAGTTATTTTCGGTGCAGTACATTAATGTAGGTAACTCGTTGGCATCCATTAGCATCCTTTATCCCTCCTTGGTAATTTTAAGGTTGCGGTATCTATGTGCAACACTGGGAATGTTTGTAACACAAATTGCTGCTAAAATCTCCCAATTAGAACCTTTGTTTTTTAAGAACCTCGTCCATAATGAGTGAAAACCACTGCAAGCCCCAGGCAGCTGTCATGCCCTGTTGAAGGTTTTTCCAAAAGCATTCAAGCCTGCAGCCTTTAAACCACCTGCTAATCAGTGTCACACTCTCACCACTGCTCAGCATGAGAATATACTTTTTTTTTTCTTTGAAACAATGTCCTGAATCATCGCGTGTGACGGGCCTGGAGACTGACGTCTTGTTCTTGTCAGTCCATCAGCAGCATATAATTTTGCTGTCTCTTTGCCCTCCGTAACCTGATATATGCTGCATATCTGTATCAAACCTACGGCTGTGTGTGCTTCGATGCGTTTCTTACGCTGTAGTCTACGTCAGGTTGACGTGCACCAAGTGACTTTCACCAGCTCTCACAGCGTTACTTCTGTGTTTGCGATTTTCTTTTTTTTTTTTTTTACAAGAAAACTGGCCGAAAATGTATGCCGATCTTGTTGGTGTTGTTCCAGTAAGAAGATCCACTATCGCTTGATGTAAATACAAAGAAAAACACTGAGATCCAGAAAAACTGAAACACGGCAGAGCTACGCAGACAGACGCAGGAGCAAAATGCTCACGACAGCATAGAGCGCCGTGTCAGTTCAACGTAGAAGCATAAATTCTCATGCTGAAGTCTTATTCTTCACTCTCAAATACGTACTGGGTGTGTATATCTGTATATGTGTGAGTACATCCTACAGCAATCCTCCCTCCCGCTTGACATGCTGATGGAACAGCTGTAGGCGAAACCCTAGGCAGGATCTACAATTTGCCCACCAGAGACAGACACTCAGCCTGTCCCCTCGTTAGGATGATTGGCTGTAATGACACACTCCACGCTGTCCCAGTTCCCCAATTATTTCTCTGCTGATCGTTTTTCTCGTGGCAGTGATTTGATTGCCTCCCAGAAGGAGGGTACACAGACAAGTGTGCAGCACTGTGGGAGAGGTGCACATTAATTGATTTCCCAGCTGGTTTGTGAACAACAAAGTTCACTGAGATTTCTGGTCCAAAGGGCTCAAGATAACCCACGGAGCCAACTGATGTGAGACTTTTCTCCGTTGCTGTGGGAGTTACATCCCAATAAACTCTACTGTATACGTGCAGGAGTTATTTGAAGCTGTGACAAGGGTGTAGTGTCCGACAACAGCAGCATTGTGACATTTATCCTCTACCTGTCCTGTAGTAGGATGCTCCTCCTACAAGACACGCCCCTATAATGTCCAGGGTGCACCTGGAGTGATTGTAGAGAATTGTAATATACTGTGTATTCATTATACATTTGTCATTATTAAGGTTTAAAGGGAAAGAATATCTAGGTAGGTCTAGGAGTTAAAGACAAGTTCATCCTGGTGTCCAAGTTTATTCCAGTTTAACGTGAGCAGTCACGCACATTTCTTCACTCTGCACGTCATCGTACCTGCTGCCAATACCAGTAGGACTTGGCGATGCTGCAAAGGTTTCGAGACTGCCACTAATCTTCCGAGTACACTGCTGAACAAATGTGTTCTGACAGAGGTAGAGTCCTGATTCCTGATCCCATTCTTTGTCCAATAAATTCTGAATGTGATGAAGTGGCCACGTAATCTTCAAGTGAACAAACCTTGATGTATTGATTGTCTAATGGTGGTGGTCATGTTTATTTTGCATAACCAGGCTTTACAACCAATCGAGTTCCATCTCAGAGTGCTGTGCGGCCCCATTAGCCACGATTTGAAGCTGAGAATGCACTGCTTTGCAGAAAATAACAATTAGTACTAATAACACTGTCACTGACTTCCACTGCTCTGTGTTTTCCATGGCTATCAATTATTTTACATTAAAACTTGTCGTATTCTTTCAGAGCTACGGGGAGTTCATGACTATTCCAAGAAAAGTAAGCCTATGGTCCAGATGGTCACACAGATGCTCAGCAGGGGGCATGTCGAGTGAATGAGAGACCACCGGAGCACAGGAACGTTTTCATTTCCCAAAAACTCTGTGTGCACAACGCAGCAAAATAAGGCACAGCAGTATTAGACTGAAAAATGGCAGTGTGCCGATGGGCTAAAGGAACAACAGTGGGATGTAGAAGCTGGAGTTGAACAGCATTCATGTTCCTTTGAGTGATCGGCACGTGTGTGTGCGGTGTCCAGGACATGTAACTGTGACCTGGTATATA
>CAAKHB010000956.1:42710-55642 GCA_901007665.1 Aeoliscus strigatus
GGACATGTAACTGTGACCTGGTGAGCACAGTGCTGTATATACATCCTAAAACTGGACGGAGACTGAAACGATCATTGATGGGCTGTGACATCAGCTACTAAAGTTTACTGAAAGTTTATGAGGAACACACCTACTGAACACCAGGCAGCAAGGAGCTGCTGGATCTATTGTATGAGCTGGACATTTAAATCTGTGTCAGTAATGTCTGTACTTTTCCTTTTCCTGTCAGGGGCTATGAAATTCAAATAATCAGGGAATGTCAGAACTGAACAAATAAATGATTTGACATGAACATGCCATCTGACAACCCCCTCTGCACAAACACAGTGGAATCAAACACTGTGTTATACAACTAGTCACTTTTCTCCATGGAAATCCTCAAATTATCAGCAAAAGTAAAAGGAACATGAGCTTCTGTCACGCCAGCTTTCAGTTTTCAGTATAAATGCAAATTCTAATAAACAAGCTCAACAATAAAAACGTATATATGTACATCATGTGTATATATGTACATCGTGTGTATATCAGACTTGTGTTGCAGAACTATTGAACAGAACTATTTGTACTGAAGTGTCAAATTTCCATATACATTGTCATCCATTGTGTGCTTTCAAAGCTGGAACAACAGCCTGGGGTCTAAATGAAAACCCCATTCCAGATCAGTTGAGTTGTACGTTTGTGTTACCAGGGAGTTTGGTCGATGGAAGGTCAACAGCCTGGCTGTGGAGAAAGGAGAAAGTTCCTTTGGCAACAGTGGCTTGGCTCTGCCCCTGGACCCCGAGTTCATGCAAACCATCCGCCTGTTGGGGAGGCGGCCAACCCTCCAGACGATTACAGAGAGCGTCATCAAGAAATACGGCACCCACGTCCTTCTCTCTGCTACTCTGGGAGGTACAGTAGAAAGTGCAGAACTTAACAGCAACCGCTCTAATGGGATGTTGTTAAGCTCATCAGGGGCCAATTTTACAGTCTGTTGCCTCGAAACAAAAAAGCATGAAATCATTTTTCTGGATCACTGTTTTTGGATCATAAATCTTTCTGGTTTAGTGCACAGAAAATTTAAGACGGCATTAAGGGAAAGATGATACATTTCTGTCAAAATGAAAACATGATGGTCAGTGTTTCATCACTGTCAATGACAGGTGATTTTTGTTCATGTAAATCAGCACCATGAAGTAAAACTTCATTGCAGCTGTCGGCTGTGAGCAAATTACACAACTATCCAAATGCTAATTTAGAAAACAGCTGTTGGCGATAGAAATCCAAGATTATCATGATTATGTTTGGTTGGCTTAGTTATAGCCGGCAAAACAAACAGTAAACATATGAAACGGCTGTGAAAATCTAGAGTTTCGCCTTTGTCATACTAATGTGCAAAAACCTCAGAGGCAGAAATCCATCGTAGGAAAGACAAGGAAATTGGTTGAGCTCCTGAAAGTAGTTTATGTTACAGTGTAGATTAATCTCATGTCCAACATTCCACTGTCTACCAGATGGCAAAATGTAATCAACTGCTTGGCAACCGGGATAGAGGACAGGAGGATCAGGTGTGTGGCTGAGAATGAGACTGAATATGGGGCTTTGCCTTCCTGGCTACATTTTAACATTTTCCTGCAATAATTGTGTTCAGAAAAAGCTGTTTTTATAAATGTAAGGGGCCGTAGTGAATGGTCTTGAATTAGCTCTCTGTTCCTCAGGAATTTAATAGGTGCAGAGCCCTTGTCTGTGCCTTTTCCTCCAATCACACCACCATCCCTTTTCTCCATAGCACTTAATCACTTCTCCACTTTTCTGAAAAGATAATAATGAAACATGATTAGTGCTGCTCTCAGAGCTAATGATGCGCTTGTACGTTCCGTCCCACACTAGGAGAGGAGTCGTTAACAATATTTGTGGACAAAAGGAAGCTCGGCCAGGAGACTTCGCCCTTGGAGGCGGAGGGCAGTCGGGGCAGCAAGGGGAACCACAACATGAGCAGACCAGTGACCCTGGAGGTCCTCCATCAGTTGGCAGCGTCTTATTTCACAGACAGAGAGAGCACTCTACGCAGGCTGCACCACCTGCAGATCGCATCCACTGCCATACGGGTATGTGGAAGTCAATAAAAATAAAAAAACATCAGCAGGCTGCTGGGGGATGAAACACCTTGTGCATGCTGCCTAAAGGTGTTATTCCACTGCTTTGTAGTTTCCCTATTAAATGTATGAATAATTTGTTTAGTCTCCAGGTGATTTAAATCAACTCAAGCTTGGTTTGTTTGGAAATAAATGCATTATACATACACGCATACATCGAGAGCAACGTTGTATGAATACCATACAATATGTATATTATATATATATATACACACACATACACACACATATATACATATGTATGTATGTATAAAGTAAGTACAGAACAAAGTGACATACATGCAGGTTTTCAATTTATGACTTGAATCGTGACTTGGAACGTACAAACCTGTAGACAGCCAGTAACAAGCTCATGGAATGTACCTCTGTACTTCTTCACTGTATTTAATCGGGGATTAAGAACAAATGCTTCTTTACAGAGTTGGCCTGATTTAAGGACTTAACTGTTAAAGTTTGTCAGAGAATCTGTTCCCACTTGTCTTATTTAGTATTTAAATTTGATCAGACTTTGTTAAATCACCTTTTTCAACGGTCAAAAGCTTGCACCAGCTACAGACAAATGGGTCTATGTGCAGCCCAGCATCAACCACACGTGCATGTTAGAACGCTTAAAAGGAGAATGAAGAAGCAGAGCAGCAATCGTGCAACCACAACAATCATCCATTTCATCATCTGAAGTAGCTATTAGAGTGAGTGCATAAATCAGCCTGAGGGAGACACATGGAAGCTAAAGTGAGTAGCCACTGATGAAGACAAGTTGCCCCCCCCCCCACGAACGGAGAATGAGTTCTCATGGTTATGCATCAGCCTGATGGATTAGAGATATCATTCCATTAATGCCGAGCCAGGCTGATGTCCATTCATTTGCTACCTTACACAGTGTGTGGAGTTTGAGCACATCAGAGGAAGAGAGAGGGACAGATAAGTACAACGTTTTACGGGGGTGTAAAGCAACTCATAACAATTCATTAAAATTGCATCAGGTTTGAGGAAGGTAGATGAATTGAACATAAACATGCTGATGTATGCATCACAAAGGACAGAAGCGGAGGAAAGAATCAGAAAAGGTTTTACAGTTGGAATTTACTTCCTCTGAAGTAACTTAATAATCACTTTGTGGTGAATTATTGCAATTTAATTTCATGCAGGAAAACACTTTTAATGAGACTCTTCATGATCATTTGACATTTTCATGTAAGACTGAAGCAAAGCAAGCATGCAAATGCAGGTCAAATGTGAAAGTGGGGTGATGTCAACCATCTTTTAATGACCAAAAAATAGCCTCAGTCTTGCTGCAAAAGATTTATATTTTGTGCATATTTTTAAAGGTGACGGAAACCCGGACTGGGCCACTCGGATGCAGCAATTATGACAATCTGGACACAGTCAGCTCGGTGCTGGTTCACAGTCCAGAGAACAAGGTCCAGCTGAAAGGTAAAATCACACTCGTGAACTGGTAGACATGTTTCTGTGTGATTCCGATTTTTTATTCCTATCTTCTGGTCAGTTGTTTTTTCTTTTTAATTTTTAATTTCTAATTTAATTATTTGTATGTTTTCAATATTCAAATAAATTTTGAACATTATTTGAGGCCCATGGCAGAGGAATAGGATATATCAGGCACTGGCTTCACAGACAGTAACTGATCTGTTCAGGTTTGCTCATACTTAGAAAATAGAGACTACCAGAGGTATCCTTCCTGACTGCCTTTAAATGATTTTTCAGCCAACACCAGCCCAGCTACATCCTGTGTTTCACGCTCCACAGGGCTGCAGGTCCTCCTCCCAGGCTACTTGCAGAGTCGCTTCACGCAGGCCGCGCTCAACTACATTGGCTGCAAATCTGAGGGACAGTTTGTGTGCCGAAACAGTGAATGCTGGTGTGAGTGCAGCTTAGATTTTCCTCAGTGTAACTGTCCTCGTTCTGACCTGGCCACTCTGGAAAACATCCTGCTGCGCATCAGAGAGTCCTGGAGAGAGACCAACCAGGAGTTTGAGGACTCAGGTGAGCGACTTTATTTGACCTGCTGAAAGACTTTCAATCTGACACTAATCAGCAATAGGAATCAATTCCAACTAACGTTTGAGAGCTAATGAGAACAGAACAAAGCCTTCCAGCTGCCGAATCTAACACCGGTCAGTCACTGAGGACTGCGCTACTGTCCACCGGTGCCTCAGGCTGGAGCGAAAACACAAAGACGAGTAAAACAAAAAATCCATCTGTTCCTAACAAAACATTGTGAAGTTAATGAATAAATTGCCCATAATGGGATGCCTGTGCCATGAAAATAAGTATATGCTGAGTTTATCGGTCATACAGAGCCATCGATTGTGTGACATCGACCAAACACGTCATAGTATTTCCCACATTCTTCTGGTTCTTTCTCTAGCTCTGCGCACAGCAAATCTGCTTCCACACGAATAATTTAATGAGCGATCAGACAAAGCACAGCCAATAATGTGTCATTGCTTTCATTTTGACACAGGGCTGTAATTATCGTAAACACATCTACCACCGCACAAAACATTAGTTGTCTCAACTGGCATTTACACAGTAATTTGCAGTTATCTGCAGCTAAGTGATAAATTGTTCTGTGGCATGAATCAGCAAGAGGAAACAACGCCAAGGTAATAGTACGACTATGATTAGATTCTAGGACAGACTGGTTATTTGAAGGAAAGCTGCATAAATTAGTGCTCTTTTGACAAACAGACCCCAGTGGTGTTGACAACGTGCACATGTGCTTCATTTCAATGCATCCGAGTTTAAATGAAGCGTGTCAAATAAGAATATGTACTGTTTAGTGATGTGTGCAGATCAGTTGTTGCACCCACGGATGAAATGCTTTTTTAGTTAAAAAAGTTTTGTCAAAAAATGTCAACTCACTTTAAAGACGCATGTAAGTTTTTGATTCGTTTGACACATGTGATTATTCTTACAGTAGCAACCTGTCTTTTTATTCTTGAAGGTGTGACACCGAAACATGAAAGGTTTTTGTTCTCTGACATGCCGATAAGCTTTGCTAGCGCCCTTCCTAAAGGGGAACAGAAAGATTCTTTCATGACAGGTTGTTGGAGCTGGTTGCTTTTCTGAAACAAGGTGAAGATATTTCTTTGCTTAAATTACCCTGTGGCCAATAGCCACAGGCAAACTTTATACCTCCATGTTCCTGTGTACCAACAGAGGAGCTCCAGAGCTTTGTGGGGAAACTGCCAACGCACTATGCTGTGAACACATCTGTCGTGGAGCACTTGTGGAGGACGGACGCCAGCCTGCTCCAGCGCTACAGGCAGCTGGAGACCAGCAGCAACCAGCTCTCTGCCAAAGCTCACCGCACCGCTAACAAGCTCTTCAGCCTAAGCAAGAGGTGCCAAAAACAGCCCAAAATAGTCCTGCAGCGGCCGAGGTAAGAGGCAGACAGGAGGGAGAGGTAGAAATATTTATACAGCAGCCTCTTAACCCAAGGTGCTCCCCAAAACGTATAATTATGAGAATGATTTATGCGGCCGGCAGTGAAGGAGCAAAGCAGTGAAGCAAGACAGCACTTATTAGAACACACCTGAGGAAAAGTCACTGTGGGCTGAGAGGAAAAAGTGCGGACAGGAGCAGATCGGCTGCTCTGATTTAGCATGAAAACACACCAAGCTGGATTACATTTGGCCAAATCCGCACGGGTCTCACAGTCGACCGAAGACTGCATCAATTCTTCTCTTGCTGAGAAGATAATCAGTCCATTTTAGCCAACGCCTATCAGGACTTTCAGCTGCCTCAGACAGTTATCCACAAGTACTCCTGATTATATCTATTCCTGTTTTTTCTGTTTTTATGGCTGCGGCTGCTGTTTCAGTAGGACTCCCACCTGAACACTCTGTTTCAGCAGCCTATCAGAGACCTCCATGGTCATAACAGCAGTCAGGTTAATGCGCCTCTCATGGCCCCTCGATGTGGGTCGCTGTTTCTGAGGAAGGGAATTAACGAAATGACACCATCTATCAGATCACAAGTCAAACTCAGGCGCCGCTACCACCACATCTGCCATAGAGAAATCGACAGTACTTCTTATCGCTCCACAGAGGCGACTGAAAAAGCATAACAGCAATAGCCCGTTAGTATTACTAGAGAAGTTTCCTTGTTGCTGTGAAACAATTTTCTGCATTTATGTGTGTGTGTGCGTCATCATCATCCCTTTGAACCTTGGAAGGGGAATCCAGCAGAATCAAATATTTTTGATCTGTTGTGTTTCTTTATCCCCTGCTGATTTTGAATAAAACGTTTACAACGCACAGAAAACACATATCGTTCTGACAGACAGATTGGTTGGGTTGTCACAAGAACAGGAAAACAATACAAAGTGACGAGAGTCATAACTTCCAACCCAAAGTGACTTAACGCAACTGTTCCCTGTCTCAGGTCGCTGCACTTCTGGCTGAGCTACTCCCTCTCCATGTTGTACTGCAGTGAGAACAATCAGGTTGGCGTCTACAGTGACGAGAGCCACAGCTGCTCCTGTCCTTACCATCACCCCCCTTGCCAGAGTGTCATTCCCTGCTTGGTGGGCGACGGCCCCCGTTGTGCCTCTTGTTCCTCTGAGAACCGCACACGATGCTTGAGCTGCAATCCCGGTTTCACCCTGACCCAGGGTGTGTGTCGCCATGCGGTGCCCGACCCCACAGACCCCTACCTGGGACTGGAGAGCGACAGAGACCTGCAAGACATCGAGTTGCGCTACCTGCTTCAGCGCCGTGACCCAAGCCTCTCTCTCAACGCGGTGTTTGTGAGCAACGACGTGCATGTTAACACTTGGTTCGACCCGTCCTGGAGGAAAAGAATGCTGCTCACCCTAAAGAGCAACCGAGTGAAATCCAACCGTGTTCACATGCTCCTCGGACTGACCATGCAGTTCTGTCTCACAAGGAACAGCAGTGTGGAGCCGGTGTTTTCTCTGTTTGTGAATCCATTTGGGGGCAGTCATTCCGAGAGCTGGACGATGCCTATAGGCCAACATGGATACCCTGACTGGGAGCGGACCAAGCTGGATATCCCCTTGGACTGCTACAACTGGACGTTGTCGCTAGGAAACCGATGGAAGAGCTTTTTTGAGACAGTTCATTTCTACCTGAGGAGCCGAATGAGAGTGGGAGTGACAGGAGGAAGCAGGAACACTACGATGTACTATGAGCCTCTGGAGGCAACGGAGCCATCAAACAACATCGGCTACATGAAAGTAAACAGCATGCAGCTGCTTGGATACAGCGTGCACTTTGACCCTGAGGCAGTCCAGGACCTGATCCTGCAGATAGACTACCCGTACACTCAGGGATCACAGGACTCCGCTCTGCTGCAGTTGGTGGAGCTGCGCTACAGGGTTAACCGCCTCTCGCCCCCAGGGGCAGCACAGGTGGATCTGTTTGCCTGTCTGCTCCGCCACAGACTGAAACTGTCCAGTGCAGACGTGAGCAGGATACTCGCTGCCCTCCAAGCTTTCAGTGCCAGACAACCAAACTACGTGGAGTACGAGGCAAACAAACTGTGCAGCTGATGGCTCTGATTTTGATGGTTCGTTTCTGTTTCCACTGATAAGCTCGTGTTTTTTTGTCAGCTTGATCCATTTGTGTCAAGTGAGTGTTGTTCAAGACTTTGTTGTACATACATTATGTGCAATTATTATGTGCAAATTAAAGATGTTTCTACAATTTCAGTGTAGTTTTCAGTTTCAAATTTGTCTTTGAGAAGTGAAAATTAATACATTAATTGATACATTTACAGTATTATATTATAAACAATTTAATTTAAATGTATTCTAAATCAGTCACAGTAACAAACATTTTTTTTTCTAAACTGCTCCATCAGAATGTGGCTGTTGTTTGATCCAGTTTGACTGACAGCCTGGCAACTAGGGGTCACCGGACTCGTTTTATTTTATTTTTTTATTCAAGATGACAGAAATGGAATGAAAGTCTACGAATCATTAATGGCATCAATGATAAGATGGGAAAAGAAAAGCTCTGCAACATTTTGCATTCACAACATCAATATACATGTCCAGCAGCTCATACACAGGCCTCAAGAGTGAAAGTGTGCCAATTCAGTGTCAAAGAAGATAGAAAATGGCAATATGACACTTGTGGAGAAAAGTAAAACCTTCTCAGTCACGGGTCTTAGTGATGCTGGTTGGCACGTAAGAACATAAGGACACAGTCGAGATGTTGGATGAAGGCTCACCAGCTGACGTGTGATGGTGGTTCTAAAGGAGAACGAGTGGACGCACATTGACAAAAATAAAATCAGACACTACTCATGATTGGGACGAAAGGTCTATTAAAACTCATATCCTGAATTTATTCAATAAATCACAAAGATAACCAGCAACAAAAGAACATTATTTAGGAGGTAAAACACTGCTTATTTTTGTCACAGTTGTAGTAATCATACACAGAAGCCTGCACCATATCACAGCTGAGGCTGTCTTAAACTTTTACTGTCTCTCTCACCAGAGAGCTGTAGTGCTGTGTGCCGTGTTGTTTTGGCCCATCTGGAGCCTCAGAACACAAGGTCTCCATTCTCCATTTAAGCAACAGCCTTGGCACCGATTACTAAGTACATAGAGGGAGAAGGGAGGGATGGGAGCCGCTCTCCTCTGTTCCTCCGCCGTCCCTGTCTGCCATTCACAGTTACTGTGATAGATGAGGCCCAGAGACATGCCCTGCATCAAACAGCACTAAGCTAGGTATCAGTGACAAGGATAGTTCTACTCACCCAGCACTGCGGGGATTTGGACCCTCACAAGCGTGACGTTGACCAAAAGGAAAATCGGCTTTAATCCCCCCAGGGCTGTCAACATTGGAGCCGCGGGCGAGCAGCATGCCACTGCTTTGATAGGAGCAGCATCTAAAGAGCTGGTAGCTAAGACAAAGCTTCATCAAGATGCAGCAGACATGTTTCTCCAGAGATTAAAGCCAGATAGAATTTTCTCTGATGCTATCGTTTGCAATAAACGTGAAGTGGTTGTAGCACTTTTAAATGTGTGATGAGGTCTCGAGCGTATGACTACAACCTAACTGCCATTCACGTCACTGCAGAGTTTCTGTCCATGCCATCAGTTCATGTGGAACGGAATAAAATAGCAAAGCATGAAAATGTGTTCAAGATCTAGTTTGAGTATGGTCTTTATAGTCTGCCTTTTGGCATTCATATTATATAGACACTGACTACTTTTAATAAGACAGCTGCTTATCGTGCGTGTGAGAGTCCGCTGACTTTTTTAAAATTACCTTTTAAAATTCATTCTTACAACCCTTCTTGTTATATTCTCCAGTTAAAAAGTTATTGTGCTGAAACCAGTGTTTTGACTGACTGCTGGGAAAGGATTGTGTACAAAGAGATACTGCATGTGGACCAGTAAAGGGTTAAGTGCTGTGAGCATCTGATGTTATTGAATATTTTTTAACAAGCAGATCTTCTGCATCTGGGTGTGAAACTGCAGCGTTATTGGAAGCAGTCCAGTGAACCTGTGGGGAGTTTCTGATGAGAAGAGTTTAGTGTTTCACTGGTTTAGAGGGCAGTTTGTGTTGGAGGTCATACACCTCCTCGACATCTGTTGATCATTCTTCTGTTTATTTTGGTTTAATGGACACGTGAAAGGACTGAGTATGTGGAGAGAGGTGAAAGGCTAAAAAGCATACAAAGGCATACAAGCAAACCATAAGAGAGTTTGTCACGTGAGCACATATATTTTTTTTTAGATTTATTTCAAAATCACATAGACATTTCATCCACATGGAACTGAGACCAAATATGATTATTTTATAAATCAGTTCCCAGAGTAAACAAATCTGAAGACATCACCACCAGGTTTCGATTTCGATGGTCAGGATGTCTCACAGGTGTCTCCTTTAAGAGGAGCTGTTTCATGACTACCCAACTTATAGGAAGCTCTGTGGTGGACCCAAAACATCACTGCTGTCCTCTATCGTCACCCAAATCACCTGTCTACTGTCAAGTCATAGCCAAACAGGAACATGTTGCTGTTTAAAGACCAAACATGCTCGTGCAGGTACAGTTGC
The DNA here is from genome assembly GCA_901007665.1 of Aeoliscus strigatus. Taxonomy (NCBI): domain Eukaryota; kingdom Metazoa; phylum Chordata; class Actinopteri; order Syngnathiformes; family Centriscidae; genus Aeoliscus; species Aeoliscus strigatus. Next base: position 52,909 of record CAAKHB010000956.1, read on the forward strand.
TGTCTTAACTGACTGGAAAGTAAATCCTGCTTCTCATGTTTCTCAGGGAAACAGCCCTGAGAAATAAGTTGCTCCACCCCGCTGACTTGCTGTGATACGTCCCGTCTGTTAGTTCTGCCGCTTTAGGTCATTGAACTCAGGATTTGGTTTGGCTGTTCCCATAGTTGCTCAACGTACCCTGAGGTATGTTTCCCTATTTCATACTTGGAAAGTTGTGTTGACATGCTTGATCTCAATGCTTTTGAGGAACGTTCTCTTGGAGCACACAGTATACATATACAGTATATATATATGTATTATATGTAAATGTGATTTTCTAGTGTCCAAATTCAACAAAGAGAAAAGGATTCAGAGGGTGATAAAGAAACTTTGTATGGACTTAAAAGGTTTCTTTATAAGGCAGAATAGCAGGAATATTAATGTCTGCAAGCACGCAGACAAACACACACACACACACACATACTGGACAGAGGCTGCATGACAAGCAGCAGCATTGGGTTGGCAGGCTAGTGGGCCTCTGAGGAAACATGAGTTAGACTAATGTGTGTGTCTGTTTAACAAGCACGCTGGTGATGGGAGGCACGGGCTCAACGAAGGGGAAGAGTTTATGGAGAGGACGAGCCCATGGGACACATCGGGAATAATGGCTGATGATACGACAGCCCAGAGAGCTGGCTTTAAAAGCCCAGAGGGAGTTCTCCGTTAGAAACTAATCGTCAAGCCATTCTTCTATTGAGCATTTTTTGTAATGAATTAAGCAGACAAAGAAATAGATTGTCGGTCACCATTTTTTTTAATTGGTGTACAGAATATACAGGTTTTCTTATTCAATCTAAAAGTCAATGTTGGATCTGTAGAAAAGTAAAGTGGGTCGACAGGAATAAGGACAACACGTCAAACGATGGTACAGTTGTAGTGTAATAGGACATTTGCAAACCAACAGAAGAATATACTGTTTGAGAAAAAGAATGAAACGTATAATCATCCACCATCATGTTTGTTTCAGAGTTTGAGTGAAAGGTTCTGACAAACCGTACTGACAGCAGTGTTATTGGTACTGCAGCTCTAGCAAGGATTTTGCTTTTGACAGGGTGAATTGTACAATATCATGACACCCACAGATAGCATGAATTTTGAACTGATGGCATCATCAAATTGTCAAGGAAAGGATGCCTGAGAAATACTTATTTATTGTTGGAGAAAGTTAAATAAGGGGCCAGTTACAAAAATCTGAACCGACACTTGGTAAACGAAAAAAAATAAGGGCAAGAATGGAAAATATAATCTTCATCATCAAGCTTTGGCTCAGACGTGGTGAGACTGATGTGCAGAAAACTTCTCAGCTCTTATCTTAAGTTGCCAAGAGGAGTGGCCAGTGTGCAGTGAAATACGATTAGATTAATGATTGGATGCTTCAAAATAAATCAAGACCTGACCATTTTCTGCTCACTACTAACCATAATCAGCATGATCATCTTATTTCAGCTGCACAATAAATTGCAGCGATCTCTTTACCAAGCTGCACAATGGCAGATGTTCTCCATTTGCATAAAGTCTTCCAGTAATGAGTAATGTTGGTGCACCCCCCACCCCTTCACACATGCACACACATCATAAAAAGCATTGAAACTAGAAGGTTGCAGTTCTTCACCCCACCCCTCTCATTATAGCCAAAGTGCTAATGACGCACTCAAGATCAAGGTGGTGTTTGGAGATTAAAGAGAAGATGCAAAGGATTTACAATGCTTCTGAGATCACTGATAAAGCACAGCGTAAACAAAACTTCGCCTGCGGTTTGCAACACCAGGGAGATGGGATTTAGTCTCCTGATTCAGCATCATTCTCTTTGCACTTAAAGTACGAGAGCAGCGATCCTAATGAGAGCCACCACAGCTCCAGCCAGCAAGATTTGAACAAAGCCTTGTACAATTTGTGCACTCATTACCCTGCTGCTGCTGTAAACCTCTGATGCTCCTTCTAAGTGGCTCTCGAGCAGGACATCCAGTGTAATAGTCATGGGCTCAAGAATACCTGTCAGCATGAAACTTGTGGAGACAATCATGCTAATTGATAATCATATCCACTTACACCGAGGCCCCAGTGGCTTCAGCTGTGATAACATTTCTCTTTATTTCCCTGTGGGACAGACTTACAGCCGGGTGATGCCAATGTGCAACACACAGTAGACTATTTCATCATCTCATTAATGCTATCAGCTGCTATCTCTAACGGTTCCCCATAAAACCTCCCCCAAACAGAACGTAAGCTGCTTAAATTATAAATGGACACAGTCCCGCTCTCTTTGGGGAAAAATTACATCAAACCAAAATCCCTCTAATGTAGCTATGAAGCTGCCCATATACCTCACATGGTATGTGCAAGTGATGACCCCACACATTAATCTTATGAATATTTCAAATCATAAACAAACACTTTGTTCATTGTTGGTGCACTGAGCCTGGCAGCATTCCCTGATCACATTATGATCAAATTGAGGCTAATTCTCTCTCTTACACACAAACACGGGCATTGAAGTGAAGACACTTTAGCGAGTAGGAACAAATAAGCCCATGGAATCAGACCTATGGTGTCCGCTGGAAGGAGCTGAAACTGGACATATGAGAGGCAGGAAGCCAAATATTCAAAGATGGATTGACGTCTCAATATCAGCAGTCAATTATTGCTCCAAATGCTTCTCACCTGCAGAAGAATTAAGCAGATCAAACTGTCGATT